>JAQFZH010002503.1:0-16357 GCA_034695485.1 Entomobrya nivalis | reverse complement strand
TGGAATTTGAGTTTTTAAGAAGATTTAATTAGAATTTCAATATTGTTTTCTTTCAAAATACTGTGATGAAGTAACTAATATTCGAAAACAAAATGATGGAAAGAAATCTTGCTGTTCACACTTGACCCAACTATAGTAATCGTATGTTACATATTTCAAACTGTATTCACAGATACCCTTGTCTTTATTATAGTTGTCTGTGAAACATCTGTCTCAAACCAACCACAATCATATCAGGATTCTCAAATGAATCCATTCAATATTGGGAGACCTAGTCTCCATGATCTGATCAACACAGAACGTTCGAATATAACTAGAGTAACATAAACATTGACGTCATGTAGGCATCTGTGTTATTTTAAAATGATACAATCTACCAAAGATTAAACAAAACGAAAAAGCAAACCAGTTGAATGTCCACACTTCACACATTCAACCATCCGTATCCGTATGTTATATGTTCGAACACAATAATTTGTCAAGACATTAGGAAAAGATTGAGCAAAACATGGCATTGGAATCAATGGGAAATGATATACAAATACTTTTACATTTGCTTATTTCATTTATCTGTAAATTTTTCGTAGTATAAGTTTCCAACCAAATATTTTTTTGCATAATTCATATTATACTCAGTTGAATATGGCGAGTACCTTGTTGTGAGTTGTTGATGTTATATTACCTGCTGAATCAATAGTGTACCAGTCACTACATATTTTTTTGAGAAACCATTTAAATATGTATGTACAACAGGTTTTTTATATTATTTCTGTATATCTCTTTGTTCATTTTTGAAGAGAAAGTGCGAGCACAATTATTCAAGCACATAGCCAAGATTACCGGCACCAACTTCGAGTTCACAGGGTTACGATATATTTTTCCGGCCTTCTATTTTCAAATGGTTACTTTCCTTGATTTCGTACGTGTAATGTTGAAGTATTTATGTAGTAGCAAAGTAATAATCATAAAATGTACGCGCATAAAATGTATGCAAGGCAAACAGTAAACATGCGTATGGGGAATTAACCTATGACGAAAAAACACATATCCTTTCTGGTGTTATACACCACAAAAGTTAAAGGGTTTTTAGTACTCGGACAAAACTGCTAAAGATACGTACTGACAAAACACATTGAGTGTCACCGAATAGCAGTAAAGCAATTTCAGACATGTTATGTAATATCCTGTTGCTATTTGCAATTGCTACTATCATAACCTCTGTATAAATGTAGTAGCAGTGTTGCAGTAAATAGTGTGTCGGTCGAGTCATCATTATATGTGTATTGTGTATCCAATGTTTTATTTAGGTATATCAATACTTTTTTTTACTCGAGTTGTTGTTAGAGTTAGCCGGTATATTGTGGATACACATTGTTTACAAATTGTAAGGAAAAACAGGTAGTAATTTTTTAGTTAATGGTATGGCAACTGTATTAGTGTAGCGGAAGCAACAATATATAGTAAGCAACCCTGAACAAGAAATGGTATCACAAGAAATTCAAGTAATCGAATAGAAAGATTATTGGCGTCGTCCTCATTGGGAATGTAAAGCTAGTTTTCCAGGAGGCCGTATTATTTTGTAGTTGTTACTCAGGCTACTAGTGAGTTTCGCTTTGTGTGGTAATAACACGGTAATATTGTTTAATGGCGTGATTGCTTTCTCTTTCTTTTAACAGCTACTACAAAAATAGCGTTTCGGAGACAGAAAGTAAAAAATACACAGGCTTGGCCACGTTTTCACTTTTCTTTTCTACTATTTTGTTATTATTGCTGGACCATTAAATTACTCTGTTTACAACACCAACAATCCACCTGCTGTATATGCATACTAAAAACCTAAAAACTGGCTAAAGAAGGAAGGAAAAAATAGGACATTTTCTTATTGTCAGTATAGTAGAATAAAATGAAGATGGCTCTATTTTTAGAAGGTGTTTACAACTTATTCTACATCAGCTTTTGCTAATATTTGCAGTCAATGAGATTTCAGAAATAGAAGTGCTCATTCTTTTTCTCACCTCTTATCTTTCTTTTACTGCTGTTTTCAACAGGCTATAATATTATCACTTTCAGTTTTACAATGACGACATAAAATTTTCTAGAAAGTCGGCCCTAAAAATTTGAAACAACAACATTAGTACGGTAGTTAACAATACCAGTGGTAAAATGTATTCTAAATGTGGGTTTTTTTCTCGAATACAACTACAAGGCTTATTTGAGCAATGCTGAGAATATATTTAGGATGACACCTTAAAATCCAACCAAGTAAAATTCAAAACGCTCAATATGCTCTACCGGAAGTTGTAAGATTTCATGTTCTAGTTCTTTGGGTGTGTGCACGAGACGTAATAAAACGTCGACTGCTTCTTACCATATCTTTGTCTTGATCAATTTTATACAGACGAAATGATTTGGTTGAGCTATTTTTACTGTCGAATTTTTCATAAATGACTGCTAAATTTGGCACTTAAAATAAGATTTTAGTTGTGATTATGTAATGTGTAATAGCAATGACAAGGAAACAGTGAAATATGTTATGCCGGTTTCAACACTATTTCGACAATGGTTTCAAGGTCGACTAATAAAATTCTACAAATGAAAATCTGCTAACATGGCTATGCACTAAAACGTGTTAAACGTGTTATATCATCGACCTGTGTGCACATTTAGATTCAAATTTTTATTATTTCATTTATTATTATTATTTCTGGAGGCTGTTATTATCATCAATCGAAAGCAATAAATTTGATCACTATTGGTTTACTTTACCACATGGAAATACAGGACCTCCCATGCCAATAAAAATAATAAGCAAAGTGGCAGTTTATCAACAGTTTATCAAAATCATTATCGTACCCATCTTAGACGTCGTTCACAAATGAAACTATTTCAACAAATCTCTGATTTTTCTCTATCCTCCATGGTTCTTTTCCTCTCATTCAAGCCAGTGGTCTCATCCTTTTTTCACTGTGTATACAAATAAATTGGATTTGAAAAAAATAGAAATGAGAAGTTATGTAAAAAAAAGCTGCTATTCAGCTAAGTGGGTTAGAATTCGGTGGTTGTTACCACATTAACCTTTCTGCGTTTTACATTTTTTTTACCAACATCACTTTTACTCTCATTTCAAAGCACGTCATAAAATCCAACATACAATATTACACGCAACATTACGGAGAAAGTAAGATATTCGTAGTTAATATCAGTTCACAGAAGCTTTACCTGCCATGTATATGAATCACCATGCACATCACCGTCATGCATATTTATGAACTTTTTCATGGGATACATGTGTCCATCATATATCATATAATATGATCATGCTTGTTCTCACTCTCTAAAACTAGCTTTACTGCAAACGTTGTGTGTGTAACTGAGAGATGTAGTGGGAAAAGTCGTGGCAAGTATTCTTGTCTTCTTCGTCATCGTGAACAGTCTCATTTTTTCCGATTTACATAATACACCTTCTCATTTTCCCATTCGACCAAAGCACACCCACTCTCCCTACACACCACATTTTACCAATTTTACATTACATATACATAAATGACATGTCGGTCTGCTTCCTTTGCAATTTTTTTTGGTTAGTCCACTGTATTATAATGATAACACTGATAAAGGTAAGCATACTTGTAATCGAACACACTTTTTTGTGAGCAGCTATGCTATATACTATTGTTCTCATTCTTTCTTACTTTCCACAAACCGGGTAGGATCTGACTTTTTGAAGGGAAAACTGTGAAAGTCAGTAAAACGTGTCGGTCTGTTGGAACATGTACAACTCAATTACTTATTCGAAACATACACATTGCACTTATTGGATTTGACGAACGGAGAAGTATAAAGACAAGGTAACTTGTTTTGATGGTAACGTAAACAAGTAATGAACTTATTGAAAAATATACACTTGCTTCTTTCCGTTACTTCTGTACACGTTCTGTACATGATGCGTCTCTATCTTATTTTTGGCCTGGAGATAGTAATCATATAATAGAACTCATATGATGTCTGTCAGTTCGTATTTATATAATCAGTAAAAGATTATCATCGCTTTATGTTCTCTTCTCATTTTCATTTTTCTTCACTATTACTCAGCCTAGCCAGCCTGCATCTTTCTTGTTGCCTTGATCGTCATCGTCATAAGGAGCATCAAGAGCATTAACGTCGTAAGAGAAGAAAAAGAAAGGCATTAACACAAACGGAGCCCTCTATTTTCGTTTTTATGATGATGACTGTGATTGTTAGTGTGGTATGCTACAATAAGGAAAGAGAAGCAAACAGTGGTAGTAACAGTGGTGGTGTGAAAGAAAATACTAGTAAAACGAGTATGAAACGACTGTAGCAAAACATTGGTACTTGTTACTACTGGAAGAGAAGAGGATAAAGGAAAATGGTATTACTGCTCTGCTACTCAAACGCTTATGCTTACATACTATTACTATAGTACTATCGCACATTGGTCAAGGGAAGCAGGAGTTTCTACGTGCGAAATTTATTTTTGGGGTTTGCTTTCTGGATAGATAGTGATATCTTCCGTTCCTTTTTGTATATGACGGAGTTCCAGTTTGGTTAAGTTGCTGAAAATAAAGGAGAAACGGGCTGGTACACTGCCAGGAAAAAAAGGAAGAACATGCATAAATGTAAAAGGCGCTTTTTAAATAGACTTTCGCTGATTTCAATGGCAATTGAAAGTAGAGAGAAAATGGCATTGCATCGGTGGCATTATAACACATGGTAACATTGAACTATACGAGTTTATCGAAAAAGTAGCTACAATACCTACAAAACTTCTTTTTGTGGTATATGAGATGGCACAAGGCAACGCTTTCCCCTTCCACCAATACAATATTGATTGAATACCAGAGTTAAAATGTTGCAATACATACATGATATACAAATCCTCGCCACCAGAAAATGTTACCTTGTGAGGATAGATTTATTTTAGTAAGTGGGTAAGCAAAAGTAAACGTGTATGTTTAGAGCAGGAGAGGGAAACATCGGTCGGTTGGGTAATTGAGTGTGTTTTACTCAGAAAACAAGCAACAGCAATGTAGTGAGCTTCTATGAAACTAGAGCCGTCCCGTACGAGACAGTAAGATTTTGTGTGAAATTGTGAGTAAAAGAAGCAGTTACAGTCTCAAGAAGCAAAAGTCTAACGGCACATTGCATTGAATCATTCACTTTCTCAATTTTAGTGAATGAGCTGGAAGTTAGTGGAATTTTTTCCTTGTTTCCTTTTTTTCTAGTTTATTCTCTTTTTCTTTTTCATTTAGATAGTTAGAGACATCGTGCGTTTAGAGACGTCTTATTGCCATTATGCGAGATGTAATATGATGATGTTGGCAACGACGCTGGAAATATCATTTTGTAAGTCTACTGTGTAGTAAAGATGTGCGTATAGAAAGTAATATGTATCTCCACCATACACACATTCCATTAGAGTGTTTTTAGCGATCCCCTATACAAGGAAGATCCACAACCAGCAAGAGTTAGAGAGCGAAAGAGATGGAAGCAATTTCCAGAGCTCGCCTGCTGACTCTGTCTGCTTCCTTATGCATCGGTATAACACTATAGCTTACCATCACATGCCTTCACCCTCCACTGCCACATGTGCATGCTTTCATTTCACGTGGTACTATATAACCACTTCCCATAAAAATAGCTGTCTATCTATCCAACATTGAACCTACCAAATGCATATTATGTACATTCTTTATGTGCCACTACCCCTTATCTATTCTTTTTTCTCCAAACTAGTATTCAATCCAAATCCAGATGAAAATGAAAGACTATATAGAAACATGCTTGGTTGAGAGCCATGTATCGCCTGTGTGAGTACCATTATAGCAGAGGAGCCTTTCTTCCTCTCTTCGTTTTGGCTTTAGTCTCGGATGATGACAGCGATATACTCGTGTGGCTTATACGTATAAAGAGAAAAGTGTGGGGATGGTGGTAGCTGAAGCCCATTTACTTTTGAATGTATTTGCTTTCTCCTGCTTACTCTTACTACCCGTGCTACCACACAGCTAAACAGACTATATTGATGATACGATATTATGTGACTTTGTGTTGTGCTCCACACTATAAGCCACGTACCACACACATACACATCACTATCAGCCACCACCACACTACATCGAGAATTTTGCCGAAATATTTCCTTTTTCCATTTTTTGTTACAACAACATAGTTCGTTGGCTTTGCTTTCTTCATTGGATCCATCCAAAAATAACATTGACGGCGGTCGTGATATGGACGGTGGTAGCTTGTAGCAGCGTTATAGCGACAGGAGCAGGCAAGTGCTCTCCACACTACCACCATCACCACAATACCATCATCATATGAAAGACAACTTGTTATATACCCTTATTGCCTCACTGTGACTCAAACTTTCTCTTCGTATTCTCTGGTTTTCCCTCTTCCAGTAAGTCAGTCAGAGGGAAAGTATGCTGTACTCTCTTTCCCTGTTTCATCTACCGCCTTTTTAGGCCCGCATTCGCCACAATCCAGTCGGTAGAAAGTGAGTGGCAAAGGCACTCTCTCATTTATTGCTCCCTGTGAGTTTTATTATCATCCTGTGAGTCTCATCCACGCACACATGCCACACTTAAACTTCAAACATCATTCTCGCAAGACGCATAACACAAATAACTCATAAGGAACGAAGGCAAGTACACACACATATATTCCCCACAAAGGCCTTCAACCCTCAAGAATTTATAGGCTCAAAGCATTTCACCTTTCTTTAATCCCACAAAAGAAAAAACAGAGATTGACACTTTGAACGTCATTGTGCCGGGTGTGCTTCTTCGTAAAAAACAATATAAGTTTATCCTTCTACTAATCAAAATTGATTAATCATCATTATAGTGTCACAAGAGTTACAACATTTCATGACAGGTGAGAATGTGAAACTCAGAACTAAACAGCAAATCCATCGATAAAAGCCCACATCTCGTATTCACTTTTTATGTATCTTTCGTATCCCATATGTACATAAATATATATACTTATACGTACAGAACAAGGGGTTCCCTGAACACTATAGTGCACGTGTACACAACAGTTACGTGTATTGGATTGACATAAGCTGCCGAAGATAAATCTTTCTTAGTGTAATTTTCCACAGCTAATGTAATTTGGAATACAATTTCTTGTAGATCTGGGCACTTTCCATTATTCGCTGATCGCGCTTTCGTGCCACCGGTACATGCTCCACTAAAGCCTGAATTATTTTATGCTAGAAATCTTTGAGTGTCATGACGTTTTCGTTGGCTAACGATTGTATCCAAAAAATTATGATGATTCATATCAAAACATGCGATGGTGCTTACAAACAACACGTGAAAGTGTATTAACGCAGCACGCCACATCACAATAATCCCAAAAATTCATCAGAAAGACATTTACAAGAACCCATGTTTAAATTGTTGAGGAAACACACACGAAAATAAAATATTAGTCTAGTTGCAGCATATCAGCAATAACAGTAATAATCATTCGTCAATGCGGAATGTGTGTCGTGTATTCTTCTAAAACCATTTTGCCGCACTAATTAAAAAAATATACAACAAAAATCCTTCATATAGAACGGTAGCAACTGTAGAGCTATGTACGGTGCAAAAAGTGAGACTAATAATGTTTATTATGGTGGACAAAGTACTATAAGCTGTGAGCACGAACAGACCCTTTGCAAGTAAAATAAAAAAATTACTTAAATTGGCGCCATGAAATTGTAAAAAAAATGCTCAACTAAACTGATGTAAGTTGACTTCCCTCCTTCAGGATTTATTATTTATTTTATGCTGCCATTAGGGTCCTGGTTCAGTGCTAAAGTTTGTATACATATGAAAATGCAGTTTCAAGATTAGTGATTTTTGGTAATAAAAAATCCACACAACTTGTCATGTTTTCTGTACATTTCTCAACTGACTTATAGTAAGGAAACAATTAGAATAAATGCCCTCATTTAACGAACGTTGTGTGGCCTTGGGTGTGAGAACTCTGAAGATTCATGAAAACAGCTCAAATAAGTAATAAACAACATCAAGTCAGTGACCACTGTTCTTACGATACTCCTTCGTATCACCTAGTGCAAGGAATGGAGTCAGTTACCAGTTACCTACACACGTTTTGTAAACACGTAAAACTTCATTCATACATTTTCGAAGAAAAAACCTGAAGTTCTTTGATTGTAATTGTTCCTTCTTTTCTTGCTTTACAACGCATATAAACGTTTTGTTGCTTTTTTTCTGTATATATGTACGTCTAACTTAAATATTTTAAAATGCAAAAGTGCTGGTAAAAAGAAAGACAATGAGTGACCAAGTGTCAAACACAATTTTGAGTTGAAAACTTAAAGAGGAAAGAGACTCATTAAAAATAAACATCAAGCAGGGAATTATAAACACTGCCGTGTGTGCATGTGTGTGTAGTAACATCAATACATGCATGTATTTTGTTTGTTGGATGAGGTGTCCAAGTTCAGTTCAAGGAAAGAAGAAAAAACTCTTCCATTCACTCCCTAAGAACAACAACCAGAAGCAGTTTTGTAAGCAGAAAACTGGAATGGTCGACGTTCAAAAGTGTTCCATTAGTCCTTATTTCCCATACATTATTCACTGGACGAGGGATAGCTTTCATTGCCAGAAACAGACTAGTAGTAAAAGCGACCATACTACAACAAAAAAAGTTTTATACTTTAATAGTGGTACCGGCACCTACTACTACAACTACCAATTTTTTGTTTGTAGCTCACGACTCACGAATACATTTGTTTAAAAGAAATTTTTACACTCACTCTCTTGTTCTTGCGTGCGTGTCCGTTTACTCCACAAAAAATCAAACAAATGGTCTATTTTTGATTTTCATGAATTTTTCAAATAAGTTTAATGGGAAGAAAGGATTTCCTTGAATTTTGTTTTGCTGAAGGAACGGAACACAAATGTAATGTATTTGGTGACCAATAATACATTTTCCCTAGAATTATCACGTGTCAGAAACATTTTCCGGTGAATTGAAAACAACATAAGTCAAACAACTTTAATACAAACATCAGGATAACTGTATAAAAATGTAAATTGATCATCATAGCCTATGGATTGCCAAGCTCCAAGGCCAGCTCCAAATGTACTCTTCGCTGTACACCATAAAATTTGCGTAAACTAAAAGTGAAAAATCCTCCTTTGAGTTTATTACGGATTCATACATGTACATAAATGATTACATTCGTGTTGAAACTTCAACTTCCACTTCTCTCCAATATCTTTTAGACTGCCAATACAAAACATTACCAAAGTGGAGTCAGCCAGCTGAAAATATGGGAAAGGGAAACATTACTTGTAAGAAAGGAAAGTGTGAAAATAAGGAAAGAAAGTCGGTCGATAGCTGAGTTAATTTACATAAAAGAGGCATGACTTTGCAATCAGCCAAGCCTCAAATTGGAGCTGAAGTTAATGAAAATGAACAAGTGCTGTTGGACTCCCCTCCTTTTACGCTCTCTCCAAAAATATAGTTTGCATTTTTTGGAGTCAATTAATGACTAAAGAAGCTCCTACATTACTGACAGAAAAGAAGAATAAATGAATGAAGTAAATGAGACCACTACAAGTGTAAAAAAAATATTGCCATTCATAAGAATTATTGAATGGGATCGTGAATAAATACCCATCACGCTAACTATCAATGTTGTTTTAATTCAGCATTGTCGTGTATGAATAGTAAGAGTGAATGATATAAAAGTGAAAGTTGTTACGTTGCTGTTAGAATCATGATTCAAAGTAGTTACAGTAATAATGATAGCAGTACTGTAATGAAATTGACGAAGGTCACATATTTCGAATTGCTTTGACTATCCCCAAACTTGTAGCGGTAAATGCATTTAAATAGAGTCTAGTGAAGTACAAGTAGTTATACGATCTAATATCAGGATTTGGCAGAACAAACATGTAGTGTCCCTTCAGACGACATGCGGGCCTAAACATTATCTTTTTTCTTAAAAGATTCAAGTCACAAGGTTATAATGGTAATCACAAAAAAGAAAAGAAAATTTAAAGGGAAAATATTGGTAATAATGGATGCTACTGAAAATCAAAAGTGTGGTCGATTTTTTAGTCCGTGGCCAATTTAGAATAAATGATAACGGTTAAATTATTTTTTAAATCTGAAACTTCAATGCTTGGCTGCAATGATCAGTACATTGATCGTGTAATATGAATATCGGTACGTTTTTTAAGGACACGTAGCAAGTCATCAGGACACTGCCTAACATTTGTCTTGAATATAACTCTCTTTTTTCGAAAGAAAGCAGGATTATGTTCTGAGGAAGAATGATAGAGTAAGGCAACAGTAAAATAGTTTTGTGTGTGTTGTGGAGGATTTAATCGATTAATTTCTCCACTGGTTGTACGACACACACTCAAGTGCTTACAAACATTACAGCTATCAAGTGAAACAGAAAAGGATCCCGTAAGCACACTTTTGTAAGCCTGAAAGAGTAGCTGCGTTAAAGAAAAGAAAGTAGCTGTCCATCTATCCATTTCCGCCATTATGTGCTAAAGTTGTTGTGTCGTTCCTGTAAAAAATGGTCTGAGAGAGAGCTGAAGTACGACGTATGAACCAAGTACTTTATTTTGACTGCTGAGTAAGTGCGTGTACGTCGTCGTGTATGCTCCAACATTAAACCTACAAAACACAAATGAAAGAATATTTGCAAAGAAGTATCCTTCTCTAAACTCACGTTCCTCCGTGAAAGATAAACTCCCGTTCCTCCGTGAAAGATATTTTTGAGAAAGAAAGAAAAAAACAAATGATACAGTTAACGAGAAGCAGAAAAGGAAAAATAATAAATAGCACTTTCTTCCTCCCCCTTCGCCCATTTTCTTTAAAATACAACAGCAAAAACTCCTACCCATTTTTCTACTGCTGGAACAAGAGCTAAAACATCAGACACCACTAAAAAATCAGCTCAAAATAGACATATCCCACTATATGGATACAAGGCACTTGTAGAAGAAACAGGAAAAGAGGAGGGAAAAGAAAACGGCAACATTTTATTCTGTGCAATATTTCAATGAAAATGATAACATAAGTATGAGGTCAATAGTGGTGGAAAGTAGGGGTATACCCTCAGTTTCAGTTACATCTCAAATAATAAAAGGACAAAAAACACGACGACAGACATTATTGAGATAGAAGAAGACAAAATGATAAATAAAACTAATAAAACGTAGTGTTTCGGTATTATATGGTACGTAGTGGGTTCGGATCAGACCGAGGAAAAAAGGCAAAGGAAGAGAAAAATTGGTTGCAGAACAAGTCGAAGCAATATGTCCATATACAAGACAACAAGATAAGATAGAGAGACAACATCAAAATCAAAACAGACTCCAGAGGGAGAATCAAGAAGACGAACTAGAAACACTATTTCGTTTTCTTTTCCCCAAATTTTTATTATTCTCCTTTGCTTTTTCTGGTGCTGCTGCTCCTGGCTTCCTTCCTGCCTCCACTTCATCATCTTGCGCTTCTTTGCCAAAAGGAAACCACTTGATTTGATAACAGTATTTCTCCGTCCACATCATTCTCGTGAAAATCCTTACCATATTCATATATATATGATGAACAAACAACACGTGGAAATCACTACAAAAAAGAAAAATGAAACGAGTCTCATAGAAACTATAAGCGAAACTATGTGACTTCATCAGTTAGTTTCTCTTTGTCCAGAACTTCAACCTGCCTGGAGTACTTTAAAAAATATTAAATAAACCAACAAACTTAGACTTCTGATTCGCTCCATTTATTATAAATAAAAGAAAATGGAATTCATGTGAAAGGATGTATTTTTATGAACTATATTTCATAATACATAAGTGATATCTACTGAAAACACAATATTTATTTGGATAATTTAGTACATATGTTTAATTGCTAAAGATAAAGAACTAAAACCAGCATCCAAGTTAAGCAAACTAGAAGAAACAAGTACTCATACAACATACCATAAATAATATCCCATTAGCAAAAGAGGAAGTATAATGGAAGAAATATTCCGACAAACACTAACAACATTATAAAAGGGAAAGGAAAGCAGCTGACAACAAACATTCGGCACAGTAGCTACCAGAATTTGCTCACCCTTTCTTTTACTTCCTTAATCGATTTCATTAATTTTTGATGAACACACGTTCAGTTGCAAATACACCGACGACAGACACTGCACAAAAAACACATAACTACAATAACAGCTCTGGAGACCATGCAAATGTCTATGTATTTGGAACGTATTTGGAATATTTAGCAGAGACTGTGTTACGAAGAAATCACCTTGCGAAATTCACAGCTGCAGGTGCCGTGTTGTTATAGTCCCTGCATTGCTTCCTTCATTCCTAACTGTGACCAAAATAAAAAAGACTACCAGCTAATCGCAGTCACATTTTGTTGTTCTCATCCGATGAGATCCTAGCTGGTATTGTCATTACCCTTTCTATCTGGAAGGAATGAGAAGTGAGAGAAGCGCATCATTAAAAGATCATTGTTTCATATTAGTATGGTTATTACTCCGATAATGTGTACTCATCGGGAAAATAACGCCACATTGTTATAATTGTAACCAACGAGCGTAACGAATGTAACGACTATTACTTGTGTTAATGATTAGCAACAACAATTGTAATTACTACATTGCATATTATGTAGTAGTACACACACGTAATGGATGGGTTTGTAGTTTCATTTGATAGTGTCTATAAAATTTAAAGAGTTGCTGGGGTATCTGACAGTAGTGACTTTATGTTTACAGTGTAAGAACTTAAGTATTACATTGGATTTCTCATCTGAGGCGATGGGCATGAAGCAAACTATAACAAGATTTTACCAAGTGTAATTAGCAAAATAAGTAAGTTGCATTCTATGACAAGTACAAGTTTTCAGTTTATACTCAAGAACTATACTTGCTGAATTAAAGGAGTAGTTTTTATTGTGCTTTTATTGGCTTTTCATGCAACACTTTTCAAAAAAAAACAAAGAATGAAGTACTAGGGAATACGTAGCAGTAACAATAATAATCATGATAAAAAGTGTGATACATTTTTTTGGAAACCCCGGCATATTAAATGGAAGGAAAAAAAAGACGTGTTGCGTTGCAAGGTTATTGGATAATCCTACAATGTAGTGAGAAGTAGAAAGTAAGGACCTTCTGAATTAGTATATTGTGCAATGGATTGTTATTACTATAATAACAATATATCGGTACAACCGCAGTACCTAAGTAGCGTAAGCTTCAAAATTATTTAACAAAGACAAAAAATGTGTAAAAATAGGAGAAATTTTTGAAAAAAATTCGTTCATTGATTTACAAAAATGACGTACAGACAGTCACTACAAACTATAAAACAGCTTAAGCTACGCAATAATATAAAGCCAGAGAGGGATGATGGTGTTAGTAATTCCATTCCATTCGATCTCTCTTGGGACAATCTTCGAAGGAGGGATTTTCTCTGGTCTTTTCTTTGATAATCGGATTTTGGTAAACAAAATTCAACCAATCAAGCAAAGGTGCATCAACCTAACTTATGTACGTAACAAACCTAGATACTTTCATAAGTGGCAGCAAGAATAAACCCTTGAAGAACAAGTGGCTGATATTAATAAACAACACTGCTACTTTCTTTCATCCTCGTGCAAGCACACAATCACAGTATTTCAGATACAAATAGGCAGAAAGGGAGATACAGTTTGTTTTGAATGATATACAAAGGTGTTGTGATTGCAACAATCCCACTTTTATTAGTAATATTACCATTATTATTATCATTATGCTATACATTATAAAATAGGTTTAAGCCTTATATATTTTACATGCACTCACAGAAATAACGCGACGTGGCGGAAAAGCAATAGGAAGCAGTAGGCAGGATGTATGTATATTGTTTGCCTTGTTTCTTTTGTCAGGCTTTTCACTGCTCTTTTCTCTCAATCTCTCCCACTAAAACTCTCGGCATTACTTTACTTGAGTTGAGTTGAAACTTGAAACACATGCAAAGTTATACATTTGTTGCTGGAGTTGAACTGTCAAATATAGGTTGAGCTCTTCCAAACTCAAAGCCTCTTGACAAATACTACTCATATTATTAAAATAAAACCTCCAGTCTTTCTCTTTCTGTGGTGTGTTGTGCAGTAGCACTTTTGCTATCCAATTTGTATGCATTTCTAGAACACGGCGAGTAATTACAAGAATAAATATCCTTATTATTATCCCTATGTTTTTAACTATATTAATAATTCTCAAAGGCATACAAAGGAACGGGATGCATACAATTCCGAAATAAATAATATTAATATGGAATTATGTAAAAGTAAGTGGATGGCATGACATTAATTTTAGTTCGCTTGCCTCGTCTCGTTCCCTTTTGAAGAGGCAGAAATGTGAAAGAGGAGAGGAAGCATGATGGTGGTGAAGGAAATGAGCTCGACCTGTGATTAAGTATTATGGTTGTGAATGTATGGAGGTCGATGCTTGTGGTGATTGAGATGGTTTCAGCAGTTCAGTACAAAATATAGATGGTTAAAATATTTCTAGAAAGGTACCGGGATACAATTCTGATAAATATCTATAACAAGGACTGTTCGTAATGGCCGTTCGTCGTCGTCGAGGTGTTATACATATAGTATTAGTGTTAGTTTTCGTTGTGTACCGCTGAAACTCCATAGTAGCCTTTCTAAGATGAATAATTCCGTAGCAAATGCAAGTTTGAAGTTTGTAGTTTTGTTTTCCTTGTCGTGTATTTAGACTGACTGATCCTTTTGCCGCTACTCGTAGAAGAGTTTTCGGTGAAAAGTTAAAGTTGAACCGTATGGTTTGCTTCTCCTCTTTCAACCTCTTTAATGTCCAGAATATCTCGCATTTTTTAGATCCTCATAGTTTAGTAGCTGTCTCACTGTAGAAAAATAGTTGTAACAGCAGCAGCTACACGCAACAGTGTTGTGTAGTTTCTTTTCAAGTGAGGTGATGACTGGGAATTAATGAGGGCAGAGCGCAAGGTGCCTTATTTCCATTTGGTTGTTCGTTCCTGCAACAAATACTTTTAAAAAAAAGTTAAAATTTTGTTCTCCAGTTATGAATAAAATTGTTGGTAATAATGAGATATGAAACTTACTACAAGGATATACAACACATTTATTCAACGGAAACTGTTTCGTAATAGTTATGCCATTGGTCAATTTTATGACAGCAATGACGATGCTTGTACTAAATGGAACTGAGGATGCAGCAAGAATATTAATATTGCAAAGGAGGTTTAGGTGCTGGCAAAGAAAAAGGAGGACAATTACGTCTTGCTGCCACTCCCACAACATCTTCAGCGCGAGAATGTAGCCTTCCAATTAGTTCACTATGTGTGGTAAACTTTAGACTGTGCCTTGATGTCCTGCACATGTAGATCTTAGATTTTTATTATCATGGGTTTTAGTATTGTGGTTATAGGAAACATTCATTTACCGTATATTTCTTATAATATTGTTCTAGCTTCTTTTGTTCAACAATAGGCCATGAAACTGAGGAAAAGGTAGACAAGTAGACTATTTAATAGATGATTCCTTTTATACATATATTTTGTATGCGCATAGCAGAGTATACTATTTACCATCAGTGAAACCAAACCAGAGCGCCATCACCGAAAACCGAGGGATTTTACATAATAAATAGGTTTGGTGGGAATTTGGACTTTGGTCTTACTTTTACTCTTCTCTGTGGCATTTCTCAGGAAAACTTTTTAAACTAGCTTTTAATAAATTGCAGTGGTAGTAGTTTGTTAGAGAAAATTAGTCAGTGGAGAGAAGATACTTAGAGATTTTTTAGACATGTTTATGTAGTGGTGGTAGTTGTTGTAGAGCGTTTTCTTTTTTATGTACATATGATAATGGCAGCAGTAGTATTTTGACTCCATTCCACTCTACCTGAGTCAGGAAAAAGGGTACAACTATTTTTTCTTTCCTGGATTCGAGGACATCAGCTACACCAACAGAAGAAAAGACGGATTTTGGCAATAATTTTATTTTTCATGCTATTCTTTGATGACTTTGAAGATTACCATCATATTACTGTGCGGCTGCTTTTAAAAACAAGATGAGGAAACAAAGTTGCGTATTTTTTATCATGGTAAAAACTGAAAATGTTTATACACGATGACTTCAATTTATAATAGTAGTAGTTGTGTGCACATAATTTTGTAAATAATTTTACACAATATGAAAATTCAATGCTCATTTCTTAAATCTAGTTTGGATGTACCTTACTCCTGTGAAAATGTAGTTTATGCGCATTTTTATAAAAGAAGTGCAATGAGGCATGAACGTTATAAAT
>JAQFZH010002502.1:0-16358 GCA_034695485.1 Entomobrya nivalis | reverse complement strand
AATAAGAGAAGGGAATGAACAGGGGAAGAATTGTTGAGTCTGATTGCGAGTCCCTGTTTTTCTGTATTATTGTGGTACAGCGCCAAGCAGTTGGCTAATGCATTTTTCATGCATTATCATTCTCATGGTGATCCTCCTGGTAAGGTGGCTGGCAAAGCAGCTTATATTATTTACCACAATCATCATATCATTGTAAGTTGTTATCATCTTTTTTCAAGTTATAGTTATAACCGCATATTAAAATGAGTCTAAGGCATCTCGCTCGCTGGTGAATTTTCCTTTCCTTTTGTGTCATCACCACTACCACCACCACCATCACACGCATCTCTCTCTCCTAGAAAAAAACAACGTGGTTCTTACAACCACAAATGTGTCTGCGCATCAAAATATTCTCTTCATCTTTACCTACCTCTTGTATTTATCTTCATATAAGGAAGAAAGAGTGACCAACAATGACCAAGTACCATCATACGAAGAACCTTTAAAAAACTCTCGACAAGATTGTATAAATGGTAATGGTAGCATTTGTTACTGCTGCAGTAGTCAACGGCATATCCGTCTTTGGCCGTGCATCCAGCTTTTTTTAAAGGAAGCAACAGTGCAGTGAAGCTGTGTGCATCTATTTCGGTCACTACGATGCATCATCATAATATACGTGGATGTAGATACATTTATCCTCTGTTGCTAACTGACCATTATCCCTTTCCCTTTTTATCGAATGTTTTTCTTGCATCGTGTTGCATTACGTATATCCTTTTTCATTACTAAAATTTCGTTTTTCATGTAAGATGTACAAAAAAACATAAGATGTTAAGTATCTTTTAAAAAGGATTCATGATCGTACTGACACGATATATATGCTTGCTGTGAAAAGAAAGGCAGCCAAGAAGATGACTACGCTTACTTGCCGTATTTTTCCTTTTTTCTTTCCTTAACATCGCATCAGCAACACGAGCGCTGCAAAGAAAATGTAAGCGCAGTAAGTTACTGTCAGTAACCTGTATGCATACATACATAGTTTCAGTTGCGTTGATCATGTTATCAAAGGTACTGCTACTTGCTTAATGCACTCAATTCACTACACGACCGCAAACCGCTCAGGTAAGACTAAGACTGGACTCGGTCGGCAAAGGAGAATGATGGAATTTTTGTCATGCAATCAGGTATGCATTTTAAACTGGCTACAGCGATCCAAAAGGAATATATATTTTACGTCAAGTCACCACTACCATCACTTCAATATAATTTTTAAAGGAACGCTGCTGGTGAGTTCATAATCACTTCGAAGATGAATGTGCACACTAAACCAGGACTGATGATAATGTAATGGCAATGTGTTTTGTTCTTATGGATGTTCGTATATAAGCACTTACATACATATATTTATGTATCTTACATTTTTTTAATACACTTAACAGATCTCATTGTGTATAGCTAGCAAGATTTAAAAGAAAGTTTGGTTCTTTTTTTCTGGGCCTGGTAGCTATAATTATAACCAACAAAAGGTACCGTAAAGCACATTAATAGTATGGGAGGACCTTACATTTTTCCAATAAGATTCATTGGTATTTTATGGACTAATTTTTATGGAGTATTTTTATCTTTTGAAATGTCCTTTTAAAACCTGTGAATTTGTTATTATCTACATGGTTTTATGTTGAGAAACTTTAAAGTCTGGTTAATATTATTACAGTACCATTGTTGCTAGTTAAAGATGAAAATGTGGCTTAGTCAGGCCAGTTGATAATTAGGGCAGTATTTAAGTTGAATCCTTATATGTACATGATATTACGTACTATATAATATAAAATGAAATGCTTCCGCCTTCTTTATCATAAATGGAAGAATAACCGCGGTATGAATTGATTGGTTATGGGTTTTATTACTTTTCCGTTTTTTATCGTGACTTCTTTGCAGGACCATTCATCATACAACCATCGATTTTAAATCTTAAAGTAAAAGTTAACGAGAGAGTTTCAAGTACTTAATAATTTCTGTTAAACGGCCTATCATGTCATTCATGTCTCATAGTCTCGTAAAATCAGCTACCCAGAAAAATATGTATTGCTAAATATATAGTTTCATCTGAATCTGAACTGATTAGCAATCATACAAAGGAAAAAAGCGCTTTGGCTAATATTAAAGTTATGATGAAACATTAGAAATGCAATAAACAATAAATGCAAACATGCAAATTTTAACTATAAACTTTAATAATGCCGTGCCCATTTTAAAACTGGGCCGGGTTTTTAATGCACTTTTATTCGGTCATCGGCTTTTTAACTTCATCAGTACTATCTCTTTCTCCAAGTTGTACCTTTGAGCAACGACAAAGTGCAAAATTTGGTCGATGTTTTATTGCGAGTTTCCTTTCTAAAATATGCGCGTTGCGTTTTTATTCTTATATAAATGGTGGACAAAGACACTCAAGTGTGAAGCCATGCATCACTTTTCAGTTTACACCAGGTAATTATTGAACAGGCCAAGATATATGAGGAAAAAATAGTGGATTACAATAACAACTCGTTCATATGCTTTCGTTTCGTATAATAATTATTACTTTTATGCATAAGTAAATTAACAGAAGAGAAAACCGTTGTTGCAGAACGCAACCTAAGTAATGCTTGAGTATTTCCTAACCGGTTGCCAATATCCGCATTTCTTATGCAATAAAGTATTTAAAATTAAGTTTCCTCTACATACGTTCTAATCAGCATACATGTAAAAATATTTGAATTTTAGAATGTGTTTATTGAAAAAATGCAATTTAATAACTGTCGAAATAGTTTTACATATTTATGTATTTATGTCACTAAACCGACTTGCTAAATAAGGTGTGTTGGGTCTGTAAACTGTTAAGTAACTAAAGCATGCATATAATAGAATAATAGGATCATGGTGTCCAATGCATTTTTCCCTTACAAGTCCTCCTGACTCAATGACACGTCATCGTCAACAAGTTCCTCGAGATCAATTTTCTGAACCTCTTCCTCGATAACTTTAAGCAGCCTGTATTCAGCAGCGTCAGTAATTTTCTGGCGGAACGTGTCGGGTACAACGTTCATAAATGTTTCCATTAGATATTTAACTGCTCCTATTCCCTCTGAGAGCAGACTCACTGAACCAATTTTCATTTCAATCGTTTCGACTCGAGTACCATTTTCCTGACTATTCAAGCGTTTCTCTAGCTTAACCTTTATCGCAACATCTTGGACTTTAAAATGAATAGTTCCTCGGTTTGTAAGTAAATTTTTCCAAAAAATCCATGTCCACGAATACTGACCTAAATGGAAATTACACGTACAAAACTTTTTAAATGCTAACATGATTTTGTAGACTTCGAGCAGTAACAAAGATTTAACTTGTCGTTATTTTTACCCTTTAAATCTGTAATTCCCAGGTTTAACATCATGTGTACAGCATCCCTCTCGAATCCAACAAGAATTGATCCAACTCTCTTTATCGAAGATAGCCCAAACAACTTGCCTTGAGTCAGTTCCAATTTATATAGTTTACTGCTTTTTGGGTAATGGTCCGGGATGTACAATGGGTCTAACAAAGACGATTTCATGGATTTACTAGCGCAACAGAAACAAGTGTAGGAACAGAGAATGAAAGTTTTCAATCAATGAAGTTGTTGTACAGCATGCAAAATACGCAAAGCTTTTATCCTAATCCATAAGAGATAGTGCACATTTGACTGATCTCTATACATTTTCTATTCCGTTGCACAATAATGCATGAATATATTTATGTATTCTCAATTCTAAAAGTGTTTTAGTGCTCATAAATATTATCGTTACCGTGCTCTGATTAACGCTCTGTCTACCACATTCACGGCATTAGGATGCTCCTTTGGTATGCGCGTCAAAACCTGGTTCAGCAAACTCCGGAAGCTATCCTCTCCTTGAGTACACAGCACTGGCCTTACTTGACTGAAAATATATTTCGCCAACGAATTTCTCACCGGCTGCGTGTTTTGTTTGGAAAGCATAACACGGCAGAAAAAAAATAGAATGAATAAGCCGTGTTATTCAAAACTCTGCTTCATTTGAGCAAACAGAATTATCATTTAAAGCGGTAACCTGTAATACGGTGCCTAGGAATCCCAACTGTTCGAAATTTAAATGGAGTTCATCATAAGTCAATTGTGACTGAAGGACACTGCCAACTTGAAGCCCTTCCTCTGGAGTGCCCTCATTAGTAAAAATTAGTTCTGCCTCCAGAGAAAGCCATACGTCATCTATGGTAAGGTTAAATGTTCCGGGAGTGGTTACCACCCATGGAACCATTCGAAAGTCACCGAGAAGGTTCAGTTGGTTCATGGACAGTGTCATAGAGACCTTTCCAATGCCAAAAAGATATGTTAGAAAAACGTTTTAAAAATCGATTTACTGTGGACATTGTTTTGTCAGTATTGCTGTGTGACTGACATCATTTTAACTCGCTTTTTACAAAAACAAAAGCAGCTGTGAAACAAATTAGGCATCGATCAATTGCACATCACACAAATCCTATCGTAACACATATGTACTTTAACGCTTGATTTCTTGCAAGCTGCAAGAGATATAAAAGCGACCATGATCTTTCCTCTTGTTTATTTTTGTAGACTTCACATTCGATGGGAAAGTGAAAAAAGTAAACAGTGAAAGGTACTTCACGCAATGTTGATGACAGTGTGCTACGTACCACGATATTACTAAAGTCAGCTCGAATTTGAAGAGGTCGGAATCTATCCAAGCCGTAAAGTCTCATTCCAGAAAAGTACATGGTTGTCCCCGAATATTTTGTTTGAACATCGTGAATGAGAAATGGCTCTGTAAACATAGTTCCATTTCCCAGGCCTCTGCCTAGTGCAGCCCGAATCCTGTCACTGGTCACTTTCTCAGCCTTATCCCTTTGCTTCATGTTTGGATCATGCTTAAACAGATATCCAAATCCATGGTCCTCTAAATATTTAAACGGTATTATGGTTTATATAGGTTGATATTTTAGTCAGCAACATAACACTACGCAATACGCAATGCATGCTTTTACCTGAATTATAAAAAATAAAATTACAAAACTCAGTGTCGTTACTTACTTTTGTAACAATGTGTGTAAGAAGAAAAGACGATCAATAGAATTGATAAGACTTTACAAACTTGCAAGGAGTTCATTTTAAACCAGATAAAATTAAAATGGAGTATATTTAGGAAACTGATTTGATTTGCATTTATTGTACTTCGCCAATGCAACAAAAGAAAAGTCTCATGTTTACACCAGAGTCTTTTTTTATTATGAAATGAATTCTCAAGCTCTTGTTTGTTTCAATTTGTTATTTGAGAAAATTGATCATCCCATTTATCTCGAGTGCTACGTAGAAAGGCTCTGATTTTAGTGTCATAGTCATATTCAACATTACTTCTCTTTTGTGTATTTATTTTTATAAGTTTAAGAGGTATATACGTAACATTATATATAGCATGATGGAATGAAAACTTCAATGAGAAATAAGGTCCATGATTAAATGGAAGAATTCATGCCATTATAAAATTGTTACCAGCAGAGACGTTTCAACTAATCCAATCTCAGTCGTCATTTCAGTCACTTAATTCATTTTCATCTATTTTCATAGGATTAACTCATGCTTTTTATTGGACTGAAATATATACATACTTGTGTACCCATGATGCTTCTTGTTATGATATTTGATAAAATTAAGTTAAATCATAGAGGTCTCTGGATTCCTTGAATCGATACAAATAAAATGAGTAAGTGTGGGCCAAAAGGAAAAGATATGAACCACTTATAAAAAGGAAAAATTGCTTGTTTAGTCAAGAAATCGTAATAAGAGTAAATAATGTTTGAATGGTTGCACAAATTATACAAAATTATTGCAATGCGCTGCTGGATGGAATAATAGATAAGTTATAAGTTTAATTTACTCGGTCTTTTATGTCTCACAAGTAAAATATTAGTAGATCAAAACAAGACACTATGTGAACTAAAGTAGATATATGCAAAGATTTTTTTTCAAATAACGAAAAATTTCCCCGTTATTTGAATAGGGGTTTCTTTACCGCAATAGAAACAAGTGAAGCTTGCCGCTCTCTTATCAAACTTTGATAACTTTGGTAACTTTTGGCGGATTTTTGTCCACTTTATTTCATTTCTATTTTTTAATTGAATTATTCGAATTTTTTTAACGATAATACCAGTGCTTTAACTTCACGAAGAAAACCCCTCGCGAAAACGTTTCTAAATCTTTTGGCATCATTAGGTGCTTAACGAATTAATAACTGTCAACTTTTGTGACAGTAGTAAGTATATTAGCGTTACCGTCATTTCCCCAGCGGCCTTTTCTCCACGCCAACTTGTTTCCACATAGGCCTGCCTTCCCTGGTTTTCAAAGAATGCTTTGGGTTACATAAAAATAAAATTGGATAGATTATTTTAGTATTTGTGTTACCAGCTAGTATTTTTGTGTATGAAAATGTACGAAAGAATTCTATCGAAAATACAACACAAATACGTGCAGATTTATTGTTTTATAGTCCCATATAAAAATACAATACATCAAAAATTTCGCATGAATACACAAACAACACACAATAAAAATTTCTTTGCGGGGAAATCCGGGGGAACTAGCCCAGTTGGAAAAAATCTGGGAGGGGACAGGCCAACGAGGAAACGTGTCCATCATGGAATTGCGCGGTAGTTGGTTTTATCTTCATGTGTCATGCGTGTGACAAATGTTATTTGTTGGTGTGTGTATATGTGTGTGTACATATTTACATACGCATAATTATACATTGGAATTGAACATAACATAGTATATTGAGTTTTGCAAAGAATTCGCAATCTGATTTAAATTGATTCATGTACACAAAAGACCAATCAAATCAAAGAAAAGTGTCTTTGCAAACTGGTAATTGCTTGTATTCACTGATTATGCTTTGTCTAATACAATTGGTGATGTTCAAATATTATTTGCAAATATGTAGCTCAGTTAATTTTTGAACAGGGTCTGGACACTCTGGCACCAGATTTTGACAATAGGTAGTAAATTAAAATTTTAAATCACACAAATCCTACGCACTTGGCAAGAATTTTTTAAGGCGATTTTTTGTTATATGAAATAGTAATTGCGTCGGTAGTTATTGTTGGGTAAAAAATCCAAAATAATTTTCTCGTAATGATATTTATATATGCAAATGTTGATTTCTTTCTTGTCAAATTAATAAGAAAACCAAAAGGATATCAGTCAAACATAAATCTACCACGACAGATGATGTTTTCGCTGGAATACCACCATGAACAAGATTAACTGCCAGAAAACTGGTATTCATGTGTACATGTACTTATGTAAGTAGTATGTAAAAGTGGGTACTCTCAAGAAAATCTGATACAATATCGTCATTATCATCACTAGATTTGCACTTTGTTCATGCACTCAACTATTGGCTGGTGGTCAACTTGGATGGACTTTTTGACTTTTGTACTTTGTAAATATACTACATGTTGACCACACCAGACTATACGAACGTTGCCATTTGTGAGTCATTGTCGCCCACGCAAACACATGTACACGCATATATGTATACAACATTTAATCTTGAAATTGTACAAGCAATTTTTCCATGCGTGTGCATAGAGACATCCTGTTCCCAGTGTTAGTCAGTTTTCATGGAGATGCTGTGTAACAAATTACGTTTTTGCAAAATATACTTATTTGTATTGAGATGGGGCTTTCACATAAGTACATATAGTACATAAATTATACTATCTTCGATCCATTGCAGTTGTGGCCGTTGTGGGTACCGTCATATTTTTTTTTTGATTTTACGGAATATGGACGAAGAAGTAAGCAGCGTAGTGCATAATAAACGCGTCTCCGCTGTCATCCAAGAATTTCTTACCACACAGATCATTTCTAAAACAAACATAAAATTGGATATGATGGACATAGATGACCACGAGGGACCACGAATGCATCGCATGTTTCATAAATCAAAGTAATATCTATTCACAAGCTAATTATTATTTCTGTGCTGTATTGGTAGATAAACGCTTTAAAACACTATATCATCTCTCTAATGTAAACTTCAACACCAAGGGCATGAGCTGGACAAATATTTTATTGTGTATTGAAGATAATAGCTCGTAATGTCATGTTCTGTATGAACACATTTATGAATAATATACGCTTTCAGTCAAGGACAATGACAATGCTTTAGCAAATACAATTGTCAAACCAAGAGTACTCGTGAGTATGGGCACACAGCAGTATGGAGTTTATGTAGGTTGTTGGCATTCTCACATCGAAAGCATTCCGTGCACTTTTGTTTTAACACTTTATCTACGTGTTTTAAAATAGATATATGCAATATGCACAGAGACAAAAGCATTTCCAGGATGACATTTTCATCAGTTTACGAATTTTTCAACCAATATTGATAAGTTTAATTACTCTAAAAAATCCAATTCTATTGAAAATATCACTAGCACGAGTCCTTTGCTGGTATACTTTGATGAATATTTCGCCTCCATGTAAACATATGCAATTAAATCGAATCTATGTGTGCACTTCTATGTAGTGAAGTGTTAATACACTGCAATCCAGCAATGCATGTCCTGGTCCTGGTCAAAGTTAAATATTATGCGATCATTGATCATACAAGAAATGATAAACACTCACGTGTGAGCCTGTTGATAATGATATCATAGCTAGTGATGAAGTCTAAAGGGGAAACCAACAAATGTGGAACAGTGTAATACGTTATGATATGCGCCAATATGTATGGATGATGATGATGATGGATGATGACGATTGCTTACTCCTCAGTCCTCAGATTCATATTATCACCATTGCAGCAGCAGCATGACTTTTGTCTGATATGTGATGTATGTGATGTGACTATGACCGATTTTCGTCATGAATGCCGAACACCTTCATTTTCTTTTGGACAGGATAATGAGAATCTGACCAGTCTAGTATTGCGCTGAGGAGGATGACCGGCAAAAAAAATTAAGCCTGGTGAAATTTCGGAGCTAGCCAAGTATTAATAAATTGTTTTAATTGTTTCTAGTGTGCGATAATACTGCATTAAATTAATTTAAAAAGTGAAACTGGTCTATTTCTTCACCGAAAATGGCCGTGTTGGATTATATTAAACAGAAGGTAAAAGAGATTGCGGCTCGAGTGTTTGTGTTAGCCGTCGGTGCATTTTACGCTGGTGTTACCTTAGCATCCTTGATATTCAAGAGAATTAGACATGGCAGTGACATTTGGCTTGTGAAGGAACGAAGCCTTCCACCACTTTGCCTACAGGATAGTGCATATGGACGACATGCGTTTGTGCGGCTGAAGGTAAGCAAATAAAATTAGAAACAGCTTATACGACAGCAGTAGCAGCGCTACTGCTTTCATTCATTTCAAAAGGATTAAATGAAAGCGTATTGACAGAGCTTTAGTTTTAGTTTCATCCTGTCATTAATTTTTAGGATTTGAAAATTCATTACGTTGAAAATGGAGACCGCTCAAAACCATTAATGTTGTTCGTGCACGGATTTCCAGAGTTCTGGTTTTCATGGAGACATCAGCTCAAGCACTTTGCTTCCACTCATTGGTAGGTTTACTTTTCATAAGATCTTATAAAGTAAACATTATATATCTACTGAATTGTACGCATGTTGAAACTAGAAAATGGGCATTTAAAGTAGAAGGAATATGATGATTGTAATAGCGATTGGATTATAAGTTGTGAATTGATTGCTGAAACAGGGTAGTGGCAATGGATATGCGGGGTTACGGTGACTCGGACAAGCCAAAGGGCATCAGTGAATACAAAATAGAGAAACTAGTGGGTGACGTGTGCGAATTAGTGAAGGCTCTCGGAAGGACCGACTGTACTCTAGTTGCTCACGATTGGGGTGGTGCTATCGCCTTTTCAGTTGCAGCTTACCAACCACAATTGGTGAAAAAGCTGATAGTTCTCAACTCCCCGCACCCGACAGCTTTCTACAAAAAGATTACGTCTTCTGTTACACAGTTTCTTAAATCCTGGTAAAATATCAGCTTTTTAGTTGACGAATTTGTCATAGAGTAAAACTTATTTGTTGAAACCTTCCTTATTTCAAAATCGTATTTTATAATATAAACATTCACTAATTGCTATTGACACAGGTACGTTTTCATGTTTCAACTTCCCTTCCTTCCGGAAATTTTCTTTCATACTGAGGACTTGGCCTGCTTTGAACGAATGTTTGCCAATGCCGATAAAAGAGCAAATATCTCAGAGGAAGATTTAGAAGGATATAAGTACACATTTTCTCGCAAAGGTATGCGTAAGAACTACTCTTATTTTTATCATGCGAATATGTATTAGTTCAGGCGTTTAATTTTTCAATTTCATTTGACAGGAGCCTGGAGCCCACCTATCAATTACTACAGAGCCTCCATGTCTGGGAAGAATATAGTGACACCAAAAGTCCTTCCTCCAATTACAGTGCCAACATTGATGATTTGGGGAGAAAATGATCTAGCCCTTTCCAAAGACCTGCCAGAACTTACTCGTGAATTTATAGATGATTTGGAAATTAAATATATTCCCAATGCCAACCATTTTGTTCAACAAGACAAGCCAGATGAAGTCAACAGAGCAATCGAAGACTTTGTCGGATAATAATAATGATAAATTATCTTAACTAACTGAACTTAATTACTCAATTACTGAGACGAGTGGAAATAAAGTATAATTTTCAAAAATGGTTTTTCAATTTTTAATAAACCTATTCAAAAGATCACCAGACATACAAATTCCATGTTGCACAACTCGTTCCGACTGTGCGTGATTGAAATCTTTGTAGATAAAAATAAAGTGTGATGATGATTCCAGGAAATCGTAAACGAAAAAATTATTTCAAACCACACAATCAGTAGACATTGTATCTCGTTTTTTTTTCAAAAAAAAACTTGAAGTATTTTTTATATTGCAACACATTTGGTTTTAAAGTCTAAAAAATTCACGACTGCCCATAATATTGGTATAAATTTAATGGAATTGGTTCATGGCCATGAAGTTTCAGCAGATTACTCAAATGATCAATTCCTCTGCTGATGACAGATTTAATTTCAGTAGGATATTTCGCCATTCGCGTCACATCCTTTCCTACGTTTCCCATTTGTATAGAGTTTGCCCTGCGAAACGAGCCTTCCAATTTTACCTAGAAAAGTACAAGCATTCTAATTTAAAACAGATCTGCTTAAGAAAATTCCAAAAATGTTATTTTCAGACCACGAAACTCTTACCTTAAAACATGGGCTTAGAAGGTACGGACAACTGTGATTTAGGAAGCTACATACTTTCTGAAGATTTTCCACCGGATTTAGACGAAGAAGCTCGTAATGCACTACCAACAGCGTGGCAGGAGAGTCGATCCAACTTTTTGCCAAGGATAGCCAGCCATAGGCCGACTGAAGTAGAAACATGGGCCAGTCTATCAGATAGCAGTAGTGCATGTGTATTTTTTGCATGTTATCAAGTTACCCCAACATTTTGTCTACAATCCATATTCCATATTATAACATGTAGTAAATATACAATTGCATTTGCATGTGTTTTACGATTAAGGACGACAAGCAAGTGCTAAAAACAGCAAGGGGTAATTTCTTTTTACTCTTTGCGACCTTTTTTTGCATAGTGTACCTTTATGGTGATATGGTAATAGATAAGCCTTTCCGGTGTGTCCTGCTTCCAAATAGTTTGCAAATGAAAGTACCGCTGGAAATGGTTCTCTGATGAGGAGAATCGCTCGATTTATGTGCATCCTTGGACTGTATTTTTCATGGAACTTTTGAACTATTGTTCTTCCTGAATGCCATACTTCCCGTTCTCCCAGGAATCCTATTTATGCCAGCCAAAAAAAAAATCAATTCCCCTATCAATAAATAATTTGTTTGTTTGTGCGCCTCGCGTTATTTACTCCACTTTATTTTATTGTTTTTTTTTTCAATGTGTATGCAAAAAAACGAAAACACAAGCGGTATGACGTGTTGATGAGAAAAAAACGATTTTGTTCATGACTTTTTTGTGTTTGTGAAATGTTTACCTCTAGCAAAAAGTTCCATGTCAAAGTAATAGCTACCGGTGTACACACCAGTAGCTAACTGGATCAGGTGCCGAGTCCAAGTGTTCCCACTTCCTGGGTATGATACCAATCCCGTTAGATCGAATGTTTCGTCTTCATATAAACTGTAGATAGTAATCAAATGAGCCCGAGTCAGTTTAAGTTTAATAATATATCATCACCCAAATACGTGCACATACTGTTTAATGGCCTTCTTCAAAGCGATTTATTTATTTATATTATTAATAAAAATAAATGTAATATGCAAAAGTCCGTTTGGTATATATATTTCTTGAATTGACCAATTTTTTCTCCATAGACGCCAGGTCGGTCTTGAGTATTTGCATTATCACCATTAACAAGTGCATGTAACCACAGTCTCTTATTTTTTATGCCTGTTTCCCTTGCAGCGTCTAAGGAGCCCTGCAAATGCATCTGTTTCTGGAGAGACCATCTAGGGCTGATTTACCACACTTCTTCGCTGAAGCTATTTTTTGTTACTATCAGTTCGCATGTCTGCGTTAAGATGTAATCCAAATCGCTACTGTGAATTCTCACTTCCAAGAAAGAGCAAAAACTCAACCTCAAGAGCTCAAAGAAGCGAACTCAAAAAAGTTTGAAAGATTTCATTTGAAGAAGTATTTAGACAACAGGAGTATTTATAAATCGAAATTTGTTTAAATTATAATTTAAATTAGCACCACTTACAAAAGCCATATTCATTAAGGCTGCTGCTGTGGCACGATGATTTTTCCACTAATTATTATTCATTTACAAGAAGTAAATTAAATGCTAAAAACAGCTTCCCCATAATCAGCAAAATATTATCTAGAACCAGAAAAACATTTTTCCACATGAATGAGCACACTTACAACTTAATCTTCAACTTTTTCATGTGGTTAACAAACAAATGAGTTCATTTACATGAAAATAAAAGCCGTGTTTTCATCCAAAGAGGATGGAACAGGCAAATAGTCAAACTAACACAAATTATGTATACATGGAAAAATGAAAAATAAATAAATCTGGATTCTTTATAATGGCTTGGTTCTCATGAATTTATCAATCAGTCTCAAGTAAGTGCCAGACTGAGCCAAAGTTATATGTACATATACTTATGGACAAAGTATGACCACAGAGAAGTGGCAGAGCATAATATTTTGTTTGACAAGTTTTTTTATGTACATATTATTCTGTTTTTGGATTTCTAAGTGAGAGTGAAGTCTGAAAGGAAAATTTAGTTGGCTGCTTGCGGTAAAGATAGATAAGGTCGTTTCTCGTCGTTGATGGAATAAAGAAATAATGTTATCTTGGATTAAGTTAAGCACACTGGCAACAGTGCTCGCTGTAGGAGTGTCAGGCGAGTATAGTTTCAAAACGGGCTATTATGACGTACCCGTAAGTGGCAATATTTTTAGAATACAAAACGAAAACATTTGAGAATGCTGAAAACATCATTTGGTATCTTTATCAAAAATAGTTGGACCACTTTTCCTTCACAAAATGTAATGTCACGTTCCCCATGAAATACATTTATAATGACACGTACTTCAACGAGACTGCTGGAGGTCCAATATTTTTCTACACTGGAAACGAAGGGGATATCGAGTGGTTTGCCAAAAATGCTGGCTTCATGTGGGATATTGCACCCGAGTTTGGAGCACTTTTACTGTTTGCTGAGCATCGATACTATGGAACATCCATACCTTTTCAAGACAATTACTATACTGTATGAAATCCAAAAAAGTGATTGAAATTCATTTGATTTACAAAATGTAGCGAAAAATTACTTAAAATTTGATTATCATGATACTCAATAGGACCCCGAGAAATCCGGTTATTTGACTAGCGAACAAGCTCTGGCAGATTTTGCGGACTTTTTGTACGCTTTCAGAAAGACGAGAAAGGGCGCAGCAAACAGTCCCATCATTGCATTTGGTGGATCGTATGGAGGAATGCTAACAGCATGGATGCGTGCAAAGTATCCTCATATTATTCAAGGGTATTGTGTCACAATTAATACGACTTGCTTATAATCCACAGTAAGGCTTAGGCAATTAATGATTAATGAATTAGTTTTATAACATATTTTCCAATGATTTCTCGACAGAGGGATCGCAGCTTCAGCCCCAGTTCTGCAATTTGAGGGAATCACTCCCTGTAATGCTTTCTCCAAAATAGTCACACAAGACTTCACCAATGCATCTCCTAATTGCTCATCCTTAATTAGAAAGTCATGGGATATTATTAACAAGTTTGGAAAAAATGGTATGTCCAAACACTGATACTTCGTTTTTAGTTCACATGAATAAAACATCATCATTTTGTTGCAGTTGTAATATCTTTTTTTTAAATGCATAGATGCTGGTCGTGAATGGTTAGCCAGCACATGGAAGCTTTGCAAGCCATTGAACTCTTCAAAAGATATAGATGACCTCAAAAACTGGTTAATTGAAGTTTATGGTAATCTGGCAATGGTCGACTATCCTTACCCAGCATCTTTCCTGGAACCTCTGCCTGCTAAACCTATTCAGGTCAGGTTCATGAATAAAAATTCTCTTATTTATGATAAATATTTTTCTCTTGTTAAATAGTTGCATGCATTGCTGCTCCATAATTTTCATACTGTTAATATTTTTCCAGATATTTTGCACAGGCTTGAATGATTTTGAACTCAACGACAAATTCTTGCTAAAAACCTTATTCAAAGCTGTTAACGTTTACTTCAATTACACTGGGTCGACATCTTGTTTGGATGTCTCACAGCAAGATTCTGGTTCCTTAGGGGACCAAGGATGGAATATACAGGTAAACAACCTTCGACAGCAATATCGAAAAACAAGCACAGCTTCAAGCTTATTGAAAATTTTGCACCTTGCCATATTTTGCTGCTGAAAGCTTATAAGTTATAACCAATAGCTGTCTAATATGCAGAACAAAAATTAAAAATATCACTTTTTTTATCGCAGAGCTGCACTGAAATGGTAATGCCAATGTGTAGCGATGGAGTCAATGACATGTTTGAGCCTGTTCCATGGAACTTTACGGCTTATGAAGAAAATTGTCTCACGCAATATGGATTACGACCAAGACGGAACATGGCAGAAATTATTTATGGCGGGAGAAACATTCGCGCTTCTTCCAACATTATTTTCAGGTAGACCACCAAGAGCGTCCACACATCACATAAATACACATGTTACAAAGTTACTTTCTATTTACATTCTCCAATTGCTGTCTCTCATTGATTTGCATATCTACCAGCAGAACATTAATGCTACTCCTCTAATCACTTATTTCTCTGTGCAGTAATGGCCTATTAGATCCATGGTCTGGAGGAGGTTTTTTGGAATCCCTCTCTGATTCGTTGATAGCAGTTATTATACCGGAAGGCGCTCACCATCTCGATCTGCGTGCCGCACACAAAGACGATCCTGCGTCAGTCATACAAGCGAGGCAGATTGAAAAGGAAAATATCCGTAAATGGATAAACGAGTATCACAGAGAGCGGAAATCAAACAATGAAATCAGGAGATTTGAAGAAACTAGTTCAAGGAAGAACGAAATTCATGAACCCTCCTCTTCACTAGATACTAGTGAAAGTGTAGAATGGTGGTGATAAGGTTTCCCAGCCAGTTTTTATCGTTTAAGAATATTACTTTCAGGTGACAATAATAATTATACATTGAATATTTGACCTCATTTGACATTTGAAATATTTAAATTATTCATTCTTCCTAATTAAAGTTTCGTTTATCCATGCTATCAAATGATTTTTATACAATACTGTACAGAGTTTTTAAAAAGTTGTCTAATAAAATATTTTACACACAGTGAAACTACATAAAAAGGAACACAGCAAAGTAGCTCCTGTAAATCCTCATCTCATGGTCAAGTTGGCTGTGTTATTGGTGACACAAAAGTAAGTCATTCTGTGTAGATTTTCATGAAATATTGCTGATGCTGGCAATAAGCTGATTTTTTAAAGTAAATACATACATTTTGCTATTGATTCATTAAAATATACGATAACTTTTTGAACTATTGCCTTGTCATAATTTTAAATGAAAACAGGACCATATATCATAATTTTGTCGACTAAAGCATTAATTTCAGTTCCTAGGAAAGAAAATAACAAAATGTTATTATAAATCTAAATCATTTGCTGTTGGAAACGTATTTTGTCTCTTTAAAAAAGTGCAAACTCGACAATTTCGCAAAATTGAAATCTTTCTTTGTTCGTTATT
>JAQFZH010002501.1:0-16359 GCA_034695485.1 Entomobrya nivalis | reverse complement strand
TTCCGATGCGCCTGCATCCAGTCCTTATCCTTAAAATCCTTCCCACATTCCGGACACGGGTACCTTAAATCAGGTGCCTCATGCTCCTTCACCATATGCCTCGTCAAACTGCTTGGATCCTTATACACCTTCCCGCAAATCCCACAAATTGTTGACGAAGTTGGACCTTCTCTTTCAGTGTTACCTCTAACAAGTAATAGTTCAAGATCCGCCGGAAGTAGAGTCTTATCCATATGAAAACGATAATAATGGGTCCACAGAGAAGGGCCCTGTTTAAAATTTTGGAGGCACTCGGGGCACTGGTATTCCCTCCTATTTGGATTATGCTGGTTTATCTTGTGGCCGTTGAGATGATGGGCGGTTTGGAAACTTTTTCCGCACTCGTCACAAATTACAGGACCTTCGTTTGCAGTTACAGGTTCCCTTTTCATTATACTTGGGGCCTTCGCAATTTCTAAAAGGTTATCTTGATCAGGTTCCTTAGAAGAGGTGGAATGTTGAGTCAGTGGTGGAGGTTCTGGATCTGGATTAACTGCAGAATTATTTTGGAGGGAATATACCGAGGATAAATCAGGTGGTGGTTCCATCTTAAGTTCCTCCATATTTTAAAAGTAACTGCACTGCTGCAGGTGCCTGAAAAATATAATTTGAAATTTTTTAATGATAACCAACTGGTATCAATGTAACTTACATCAACGCTTTGTAATATTGTCACTTACCAATTTACTAATTAGGTAAGATGAAGTAATTATTTAAAGTAACTTGGTTAAATATTTCATTATTTAAAATGATCACCAGTCACGTTTAAAAGCACATGAGCAAGTATAAACGAGTTGGGTTTTGTTGTGTTTAGGCTATCCTTTTTTTTCTCCCTGTGATCATCTGACAGCTGATATGTAGATTGGTCTACTTTTTTTTATCTCAAGCCAGTTCACCATTACTCCACAGGACAAAAAGTAGTATATTATTTTAGCACAACCCGAGGAAATTCTTTATAATAGTTTGAAGCACCATCTATAGATAACACATGAAAGAATTTATGGTCAAATTTGTTCAAAAAATTGACCAAATTTGTCCCCAAAAAATCTAAAAACACATTTTTGTATGCACACATTACGACATAACATATATTTATAATTGGCCAATGGTAGTAATTTAATTTGAACAAAACAATTGTCGTAAAAATTAAGACGTAAACCGGAAAAATAATTATGTATTTTTTTTGTACAAAATTATATTTTGGTAGTGAATTTCAATTTCAGATTCGTAAATATCGCAAACAAAAACAAATCGATACTAAAAAACAAACCAACGCCAACGTGTAGTATTTAAAAGAAAATAGATTGTGCAGCTCTGCTATCTGTTAAATGTAAACATATTTTAATTTATAAAAAAATGTCTACGCATATTCCTCATTCCTGATGAAGCATACAGACTTTTAGCGAAAGTATTTAAGCGGTTATATAGAGATCTTGTTTGAAATCCAAATTTCCAAAAACGATTGAATCTTTTCATTTTTGGAAACTAAAAAATTTATCAAAGTGTTTGAAAAAATCTTTGTTTTGTTTTATTTTAGCTGTTATGCTTTTATAAAGAATATACCACTTTATATAAATTAGAATTAAATAAGACAAACAAGTTACGCCCAGATCTAGTTTTTACATTGAAAACAAATAGACTCACTATGGCAAAGACTGTAGCTTTTCATATTTCGCATAAAGACATATTCAGGTACTTTCCAGGTAACTCAACCCCGAGCATAGCCCATAACTAATGTTCTAATACATTTTGGAAGAAATAAACCTCTGTTATTTGATATATTCGTCGTAATATTAGTTCATTGCCTTTCTTACACTTACACAAATGAAAATTCAGTGAGGGATTCCCAGTTACGCCTAGATCCAATTTTGCATTCGAAAAATGTTATATACATTTATATAAGCTCTGTCTAAAAATTATAAAATCATCCCAATTTTTTCAGACATTTTTGAATTTCTACGGCATAGCACAAGATATTGACCATGAATTGTTGAATGTGGAAGGCTTATTTAGTGGGTAATATCACACAGTAATATTCGAGGTGTTAGTGAACTACAGTGGGAACGGCGAGTCATTTGTTTAAACCCACACCAAATTACCACAGTCTAAAAATTATAAAATCATGACGTATGATTACGTAATCATTATAAATAACTTCCACAAATGTATGTAATTTTTCAGCAACTAACACGAATAATATTTCTTAGATATTACTCTTCAAAATGCAAAAATAATTAGCTCATTTGTGGAGAACAAAAAATGTTATGCGAGCTTGAACGTTGACAATTCGAATTTCCTCAAACTACACGATTTATAAAGGGAAATTCGATTTTCGACAATTCAAACTTCTCCATCTGCAAAATTTGGAAAATCTAAACTTGGAGACTTGATGTGATGATAGCAAACATCCATATGCAAGTAATGATGGAGTTCGTAGTTCAATATCTCTAGTGTACTTCGGTGGGCAGGCTCGATAATTTTAAACTTCGATTTTTTTCAAAATTATAAGCAAAACACGCCAAATTTCGAATTTCAATTCAATTTCGAATTCATGTTAATTGCTGAGAAATTACATACATTTGTGGAAGTTATTTATAATGATAACGTAATCATACGTCATGATTTTATAATTTTTAGACAGTGGTAATTTGGTGTGGGTTTAAACAAATGACCGCCGTTCCCACTGTAGTTCACTAACACCTCGAATATTACTGTATGATATTACCCACTAAATAAGCCTTCCACATTCAATAATGCATGGTCAATATTTTGTACTATGCCGCAGAAAATCAAAAATGTTTGAAAAATTTGGAGTGATTTTATAGTTTTTAGACAGAGCTTATGGCTTAATGACATATTAAGGTATCGTCCACGTGTTCACATGTTTTGACATAACGCATGAAAAATACGAACAAGGTAGTTGTTGACCTATATATTTTATTCTTTCCAAACATGTTTGTGTACTCAGCGTGCGGGTTCTTGTTCCCATGGTTATTATCAGTCGTTGAATGTTTGACATTAGGACAGTGTGGCAGGATTTCTACTAAACGTCCCCAAAGAGTTGAAGCATTCGTGCATTGTTCGGCAAAACTATTCTTTATTTGTACACAAAAAGAATTTCTAATTTTGATTCCAAAAACCACAAACAAGTGACAAACAAAACTCCAAATAAACACAGAAAAACAGAGGTTTCTGTTATTCAGACCGCCAACTTAGTCAAATACACAGTACAAGGCAGAAATATATCAACATGTTAATTAGAACCAAGCTTATGTTTGAAACTCGTTTCTGGATGGCGCTTCTCCTTAGCCACAACCTCACATTTGGGACACCATTAATATCACCAATTGAACCAATTCGGGAAAAATTCACCATCATAAATGCTTTTGCCAGTTGTAATACTCGAGTCATTAATTTCCAAGGGTCTGATATCGATTTCGACATAATTCAGATCCCTATTATTTTACTTCGCTACACATCCTACAACACATATCACATAATTCAGTATGAACGTCGCTTCAAATATTCCATTTTCCAAGTCGAAGATGCTATTGAAGCAGCATTGGAGTATGAGGCACAAACGCTATCCGAGTCGTTTCAATTGTCAAGTAAAAACAAAGCTTGTGAGGCAAATATATACCTTGACCCCCCAACTGAAAGAAAATCTCCTCAAATGTACACGAAATTCGGGTATTGGGAAGCTGCAATTAAAAATCCGGTTGCCGGGTACGATTATACAACATCACGAGACCAGAAGTGGAAGGACGACTATTTAAACACGGTCCCATTAGTCTCGCTCCTTATCTGTAACTCTGCTAAAGGTTCAATATGTGCAAATCAAAAGCATGTCAAAAAATGGATGGCTGGAGTTGTATATGTCCTTCATCCAATACTAGAAGCTTATGCACTGGTTTGGGAATATGACTCCCTCTCATTAAAAACGCTTTGTCCGTATTGCGATCCCTGTGATTCGTTCAGAACCTTCCAAACACCATCAAATTTAGGAATCCCAACATCGACCAGTGAATTACAAATACTTTTAAAAGAATTACAGCGAATTAATCCCTATCCATTTTCAGTCCGAGTTAAGCTAATGACATATATTCGAGATTTCGAAGATCTAAAAAAGAAAAAAAAGGCGAAACAAACGAGCTGTCCTGGAACACATCACAACGTATTCTATCGAAGATGAATTAAGACTTATGTATTTGTTAGCCGACATACATTTGACCTCACTGCGTTTACCCAAGTCGACTAATATTACATTTTCTGCACACCATGACATGTATAATCTTAAGTGGAAAAACGTCATTGTTAAATCGTGTAGCCGAACAAAGACTATTTATTCCCATCCATCGTTTCGTCCAAAAATAGTGCCAGATAATACAAGATCTGCAAGTTTGTTACAAGATCGCCGAATAATAACATCATATAGTCAGCTTTATTTTATTAGTTGTCATAAGGAACAAATTCATTGGATGAATCAATTGGTAGAATTAGTATCACCTTTTGATATGGCGACTTGGTTGCACATCTTGATAATTGGCTTTGTCGTTTCCTGGATTGTAAAATCATCAAAAGATTCTCTACAGAGAAAACTGTATCCAAGTTACTTCGATGTAATCTATTGTACGTTTTGCTCGTTTCTAGATCAATCCGTTAGTCTCTTTAGCACTGCTGGCAAAACTACAAAGAAATCATTGTTCATTTGTGTCTTCTTTGTTCCAATTATTTTGTTGTATTTAGGCACACTTTACAAGGGAGACAATGTGACAAGATTAATAGCAGAACCTCCATTGATCGAATATGACACCTTCAACAGCCTAAAACAATATAAGTTTACTATATACTCGCGTAGCTATAACACGCGTATATGGCAACTAAATTGGATGGAGGAGCTACATAATGCGTTTGGCATTACAAACACTCATGTTGCCCTTCCCATGGTTTCTGAGTTATGGGCTGAGCTAACGAAATGGTTACGACCTGCCCTTAAGAAAGGATTCAAAAAAGGTTTAAAGTTTTATAAGCACGAAGTATCTGATCAAATGTTGGAATACATTAACTATTCTGCACTCTTTCCAGATTTTGGACAAAAACTTGAGAGCTATGGTCAACAAAGTGTATCCACCATACTTAATATTCATATGAATAAGTGCAACAAATCTGCTATGATATTACCACAGCAAGAGGCAACAATAGTTTACACAATTCAAAAGCTTATGAACAAACCAAGCTTTCTTGGCAAAGATGAAATATTTAAAATATTTTGGGGGTATAAATTCTTGGGATACTTTCCACCTAAGTTAGTTTTTAAAACAAGATATCTCTTCGAATCTGGTTTGTTTGAATGGTGGCGAAAGCATTTTGATTACTCGTTTCTTTTAAAACTAAACGTTCATAGTGAAAAACTGCTGTCAAAATACAACCAAAACCTTACACCTCAAACTGAGGGAAGCAAAACGGCTGTAGTTGTTCTGACGTTAATACCTTGCGTTGGTTTTCTGATAGCTTTAGCTATATTCACTTTTGCAGAAAACATTTCACGCATTAGAGTGCTGCTGAAAAACGGTTTATTATTTCTCAAGTTCTGTTTATGTAAATGTAGAAAACTGTATCAACATGTAAAGGATTTTTTATTTAAATTAAAAAAGAATGATTTGGCAATTACAATTTGTGTTAAACCTCAAATAAGTTCTGATAATTAATACTTTGTAAAAAAGGTTTATATTTTAACTTTGTTTGTTCGTAAAATTTAGTACTCAGTAATAATATATTCATGGTCAAATGCTATACGAATACAACAATTAATAAATAAATGTATTATAAATAAAATTCCAATATGAACAATTTACATTTCGCAAAAGTCAAGATTTTGGTCGTGGTTATAGATTGAAGAATTGGCGTTCCAAAAGCCTTACTTTATTAGTCCTGGCCTGAGACACCGGTTTTACGCCAAAACATCCTAGTTACTCTTTTTATGATATTATTAACCAAAATAGGACGTTCTTTAATGGGACTCGCATTCACAATCTGCAATATCTACTGTAAAAAAGTTGTTGCTAACGCAAGATGGTGGCAAGGCATCCATTTTTTGCCTCAATTGTAACATTTGGCATTGTTGAAATGCCGCTTTAATCTGTGTTTTTGATGTTTTTGAACATAACATTATCCAGAATAGTTATGTTATTATGTTGCATGAATCAAATAAAGCAAAAAGCACACAGATTTTTTGAATAACATCATTGCGTTTACGTGAAATATTCCACATGTAGTTAGATGGAATGTATAATTATCAGTGGCTAGTGATGACAGTGGAGGGCAGCTGCACAAAAAGTATGCCAAAAGGAGATGACATTCTCACGTAATAGACTCGACATTTAAGCTCTCACCTGGACGTGAGAAAAAGAGAGAAATATACCGCAATCCAATGTTGTTCACCGTAGCAGGTTAAAAAGCGTGATAATTTTGACACAGCATATTAAATCTCTGGTCGATGGGGTACGACCAACGAAGAGCAGGAAGCTTATAAAATGTCAATAGGGCTAGTTTGGAGAGCTTTCTTTTGCTGGTTTCAAATCCAGCTTGCCTTGCATTGGTTTAGCCGCAGGCTTACAGTCCGGCATATTGAATTCTTCAGCAATTATGATAAAAATCCTTTTTGGTGAAGAAAGATGCTATCATCCTATAACCTCTGAATTTCCATTCTACAAACGTATGTACATCAGATTAGGTAATTTGAAATGTTTGCTTTACTATATTGAGCATTCCCTTTAGTGTCTCATCATCCCATCCCATGCAATTAAAATCCCATCATCAACTTTAAGAACGAGGTATACCTTGTGTCCATTTATTTCTCCAATGAAAACACAAGAATCTGCTCGATTTGCCTTAAATAAATACTCTTCTAGGAATTTAGTAAAACTATGATTCCAGCAGCGACGTACCTGCTTCAAGCCATACAAAGATTTCTAAAAATGAAACACTTTTTCAATTTTTTCAATAATGATGACGTCATGAACTTTCTTCAGTAAAAATACATATTTAAAGCGACTGGTTTAGCATTTGGTTTGTTTGCATTTCAGTATCTCACAATTTTATTTTTATAATGATCTTCTTTATGAATTATAGACTAAAAATAGTACATATAAATAGTCTGAACTAATTTTCCGTACATAAAAGCAGTTTTCACTTCAAATTGACATATCTGGAATTTTTCTGCGGCTGCTATGACCAGCATCACCAGAATGGATTTAAAGCAAATTAAAAATGTAAATGTTTCTTTATAGTCAACGTCATAAGTTTTGCGATAACCTCGAATGACTAATCTAGCCTTATATCTGTCAACACTGCCACTCGCATCTTATTACTTTATACACCCACCATTTTGTCTCATTTTGCTGTTGGGAGTCCATTTCTTCTTGCATAGCAGGAATTCATTTATCTATGAAAGGAGAGTTCATTTTTTCTTCGAAGCTGTTCTATATACGTTTTGGTACTATTTTATTTCTATCTGTGAGCTGTTTGCATCCCAATCTCCTTTGGGTCCCTCGAACTGAATTCTCATCATGTCATCATCATTATCAACGTCATAATCATGAGCTGGTTCAGTACCAGACGCTCCATTTTCTTCAGTATTGTGTGTGTCTGGAGATGATTCTGTGCTTTGCTCACTATCATATTCTATTTCAACCTGAGGAAGCTGTTGTTGGTGTGATTTAATGACTTTGTCTCGAAATTCCCTCGTAAAAACCCCATATTTTCCAAAAGATCACCTCGTAAAGAACCAAAATTTTCCATAGCATGTACGTAATCAATTTTGGTGTATACGAGCTCAAAAATATAAATATAACTATAAAGTATACCAAGCATATATAACCAACTGGTGAATCCATTCCTAACGTCCTTGGCCTTCCCAAAATATTCGATATTGCAGTCCACCTTATTCTTTTTTGAATAACCAGTTTCAGTCTGAATAAATTCTCAGTGTGCATAAAAAACCCACTTTCGACCATATTTCTAAAGGATGCATGTACAGCCCCTGAACTAACCCCGAAAAACCTAAACATTTGTTTAAATGGAGGATAAACGTGCTCGGGTACTGGATGCCTTCCACACAGAAAGTTATCTTCGACAAGAGCAGTTTCAACTTTATGCAGTATTTCTGCCAAGCCTGCAAATTGGTCCGTTTTTCCAGTAAGCAATAGTTTTCTGTTACTTATTTCAAGCAGTTGTTGATACATATCAGCTGGCAATGTGAAAAACTCTTTTTGATAGAAAAAGGTTTTCGGATCCTTTAATTGTGTATATGTTTTAATGGCTAGGAGTTGATCATCAGTAGCCATCGGAATGGCTACTGATGATCATTGAAACGAATGAATCATTGAAACAGATGCATTGTAGTAGCTACTCAAAACCAGTGTTGCTAATAAATAGACACACAAGAATTTTCGGCTATGTTGCATTTTCAATCTAAAACCAAATAATGACCATATCAAATCAAGCATTAGTTGTAGATTTTTCATAACTAAAAGTCCATATAGAACTAAAGCACTCAAAATAAATAACCAAACAATCCACTGAAGCACGGTAAAGTAAATCCACCATTTCGTCACAACAAGTGATTCCACATTCTTGCAGTAGAAAAGATAATTAGCGCTTTGGCGGTAAAAAGTCGTTTTCCAGCGACGCAGCAAAATGTTTAGTGGTTGCGATGGTTGGTAAATTGGTAAAGCCTTTATACTTAGTCGCCACCCATCTTTTGGATTTTCCTCTTGATCGAACGCCCTGAATTCTGTAATGGTCACGTTTTTAGACGCCGTGGAAACAATTAGTGTAATAGTTTCTCCATTGTGGCAGTCATGAAGATTTTGATGAAAAGCAAGTCGTCCTAAAGTAAGCCCGCATGATATATGGTTCCATGCTTTTTTTAAACCCAAAGCATTCGAAGATCCGTATATTAAACCACCTTTGCCATGATGCAAACTATTGATGAGCTTGCTCATTGATAGCACTGTCCATATTCTGAAAGCCATATTTACTTGAATAATGGTTTTGTTACATGTGTAGCAGTATATACCAAAAATTTGTATTGCGGCATGGGTTGAAGTTTGGTAAAATGCTAAATTAGAGTGAAAGAATTCAGTGAATAGTTCAAATTCTTTTCCATTTTCTAATGTCCCACTTTTGAAAGCTTCAAATATTTTAGTGTCGTCATATCCTCTTTGAATGAGATACAGAGCATTGTCAGATGTTCCGTATCCCGAAGTTTGAATTGCAGTTAAGGTGCTGTTTAGTGATTGTGTTAACAGAAAATATATTACACAAAATGTTGAGTGACGAAAATTAAACCTGAGGAAAGCAGTTTTAGTGTCAAGCTTGAAATCTTCATCGGATAGATCTTCCTGGTTGAATCCAAGTTTCAGATTTACTGTTCCAAAAAAGGTGAACGTGTTCCAGTGGTTTTCTAAAAATTGACGATATGCTGTCAATTCCGGAAATTCTAGCTCACTGACAAATGTAACGAAACAGTTGTCGATTAAATTATGTGTAGTATAGACAAATGTGATTTTCTCTAAGAAAATATACACAATAGCTCGTTTCCAATTCATTTTTTTGAGAATGCTTAGACTTACGGAAATTTAATAGTTTTGATAAATATTTTATCTGATTTGAAAATTTATAAAAATGTTATGACAACATAAATGTAAATTTTTCGTGTAGATGATATATTACTTGTGGTTTTCCTGAAGATCAAAAAATAGTATTATTGTTCGTTGCAATTTTTCAAAAATAATGATACCACTCAGAAGTACTGCAGAATATTTATTACCTTGGCATACATATTAGGATACTAAGTGGCGCAAATTAAAAGTGGTTTACAAAGTAAGGTAATATGACAAACTTGAGTTCTAAAACCAAAACTATCAATTACTAAAGTTATCAGTGAAACAAATAATTTCGTAACAGTTGTTTTGTTCATAAATTTCAGATCGAATAAGTTTTACAATAACAACGAGCCAGTCACGTAAATATTAAATATTTAATACAAGGCAAAATTGTTTGTACTAAATGGCGTGTTTACATTTGGTCTGATGTCCTTGTAAAAAGGCATATAATTGCTCGAGGCAATCCAGTTCCAATTCAACAAGCACCAAAGTTCTAAAAAAATATTGATAAATTTTCCTTTGCAAAGGTTTTCAAAACACATAAGTTTAATAATCCAACTTAAATTGTACGATTGTTTTACTTATCTTTTTTATCTTAGATTCCACCAATTTAATATTCTCTGAAAAACAAGTTGAGCATTTATTGAATAAAATTACTATTTACTAGATATTTTACGTTATATGTTTTTGTCCCAACTGCAGTTTTTAAGTCTGTAATAGCCTATGTTGTCCTGTAATATATATTTGTGCATTTACAATATGGTTATTAAAAATAATACACTTTTGTTGTCGTTTATCTGGCTCCATTTAGGTAGGTTTAGGCAACTAACATTAGCTTTTATTCGCTAGGCCACTTCATGGCTAGATGGGTCATGGTCTATTCTAATGGAATAGATTGCAGAAGCCCATGTAGCTTGGGATTGGTACCAAAATGTTTTAAAATTTCTTCCATGGCTGTTTAGCTTAAATGTTGATCAGTCAAACTTGGGACTACAAGTGACCAAAAATTGAATCTTTTTATAATACAAATGAAATAACTTTAAGATGAGCAGGAACATATTTATTTTAATTTCTTGTGCCAACCGCCAAAGAATATGATGGACGGACTTTTAAATAAGCTTAACAGTGTGCTTAATACAAGGTGAGCTATGTAATTTACTTAAATATTGTATTAAATTTTACTGTTTTCTTACCACGGTATATATGTAACTAGCCTTTATTTATTGTTTAATATATGCATTTTGAAAAACGTTTTATGTATATGTAAGCTACTGCCTGCTATACACAAGTGTGGATGTTTGGCATATTATACAAGAAGCCTAAATTTGGTTAAACATTTTCAACAGAGAAATTGTGGAGCTTATATACAAATGTAATAGTTCGAGTCAATATTTGATTAGAATATTAAAATTTTATATTTTAAATATCCACTACCATATCAATTGTTCATAAGAAAATTTTAGTTGTGAGGCCTCTTAACTAATGCTTGATTTTAGACATTTCTGCTTATAACCATTTTGGCCGTAAAAAAGCTAAATCAATACATGTGCCAAATTTTTTAATATTTTGCTGATAATGTCCAACTTTATACATATGACTATGCTTTGTCCAACGCCACATAAAAAACACTGCTCATATGTAGAAACGTGCTGGTTCTTGTATAATCTTAAGATAATTACAATTTAAACTAATTACCTCTTAGTAAAAAATGTAATCAACATGATTTCCGGAATATTTAAAAGCTTTTATAAAAAGTAATTTAGAAAGCTGATTAAAATTTAAATATTTAATACACCCTATCCTAAGATGTAGGTCACAGTGTTACAAAAACATAGCATGTAAACCTCTTACTATCTTTTATATCCCTCAAATAACTTAAGCAGCCTACGTATAAAATCTCTATGGTTTATTACGATTTTACATTGGCTTTCGATCAGGTTGGGTAAACGACGGTGTAGATGACGTGTCACTATAAACCAGCCAGATCCCTTCCTTTACAGAATACGTCTTTAAATTAGATTAATATTAAAACATCTGAAATAATATAAACAACGTATTTTTCTCTGTGCAATTGTTTTCCAAATAAAACCAATTTTTTATAGTAGCTATCAATCAGTAATTCGTATCTCCCGTTGACATTTATATTAAAACGGCTGACAAAATTCAGCTTGGGCGCTGAAACATAATTTCTTTATTGTCGCCTTTGTGAAATTTTAAAGGGTATTTTGTTAAAAATTTTGGAAAAGCGAATAGTGACGCTCATTTTCTATATTTGAATTCTCTAAATAACGCCAAGAACGAATTCCCTTGTGTAAAAAGGCAACCTGTCAAAATAGAGGATGGTAGTAGAACTTTAAAAGACTAGTATATAATATTTGGACCGATGTTTGAACAAACAAGCCATATGAATAGTAATTTACTCGTTTCAAAGACCAAATAATATTGCTGCCTTGGTATGGCTTAGAGCTTTTTCGTCACTTGACAGCCACCACTAATTAAACTACAAGAGATGTCAAACTGTTATAAAATGTGGAAAAAAATCAAATTTGTGCTTAATTTTAAACACTGTTTTTTGTTTATCATTTTCTTTAAAAACGATTTAACCTTCGGAACCCCATTTAGGTCACCAAAAGATCACATCCAGAAACCACTCAATATCATCAATGCTTTTACTGGCTGTAATATTCGCGTCATCAATTTCAGAGGGTCCAATATTGATTTCAAGGAAGTAAAGAACCCTATTCTTCTTTTTCGCTACTTGTCGCTCCTTAACCAAGACAACTTGTATCCATTTGAGCTTGGCTCTACGTTAGTAAATTTAATAAAAGTCAACTCATTGAATCGTGTTAATGTTACAAAAGTCCATTTAAATTTACCACCAGACGAAACTGCCATTAATTATGTGACACGAACGTTCACAGAGTCATTTCAACTAACAAGTAGAAACAAAGCTTGTGAAGCACACATATATCTTGATCCATCAACCGAGCAAGAATCTCCACAAATGTACGCGAAAGATAGGTACTGGAAGAGTGTTCTGAAAAATCCAGTTATGGCCAACATAGATATAACTTTAGAAGCGCAGAGGTGGAAGCAAGACTATTTGGATACGGTCCCAGCAATGTATATACTTATCTGTGACGCAGCTATATACTCAATCTGTGCAAATGAAAACGACGTTAAAAAATGGACTGCTGGAGTCTTCTTTGACATTTACCACTTTTTCAGAGTATCGATCAATGTGTTCATCTGGGAATACCCTTCCCATTCATTGAAAACCCTGTGTCCGTACTGCGATCCTTGTGATTCATTCAAAACCATCGAAATGCAGACAAGAACTATTCCAACGTCCAGGAATGAATTAGAAAGCCTTTTACAAGAAATCATGCAAATCAATCCTTCTCCACACTCAGTTCAAGTTTATTTAATTGCACAACTTGCATACAACAACACCAAAGACAGACGTGCTATTCTGGAATACATCCAATCATTTTCTGTTGAGAAGGAAAATAAAGACCTTTTTGCATTAGCTGACATACACTTGACCTCGATGCTCTTACCCAACTCTGCAAATCTAACATTTTCTGATGACTATGACGAATACTATTATAAATGGGAAAACATAATTGTTGACTCTTGTAGCCCAACAAAGCCTATAAACTCTCATCCAGTGTTTCGTCCAATAGTTTCGCGAATTTTTAAAAGGTCTCGAAATTTGTTTCCAGATGGCCGATTAGTAACAAAAATCGATCAGCTACAATTTGTTAGTTGCCATAAGGAAAAAATGCATTGGGCAATTCAGTTGGCAGAATTAATTTCTCCTTTTGACATCGCAACGTGGTCCCTCATTTTGATAACGTGTTTCGTCGTATCCTGGATTGTAAAATTATCAAAGGAGCTGAACACCAATGCAAAAAATCCAAGTTATTTTGATTTATACTTTTTTACGTTTTGGTCTATTTTGGACCAATCTAGTAGCTTATTTAACAAGGTTGGCAGAAGTACGAAACAATCATTGTTTTTTTGCGCCTTCTTTGTTCCAATCATCTGGTTGTATTTAAGCACACTTTACAAGGGAGATAACGTGACGAGACTAACAGCTGAACCTCCACTGGTGAATTTCGACACTTTCAAAATGCTCAAAGAATATCAGTTTAGTACTTACACGCGTAGGGTTAACTTGAAAACCAATTATAATTCTAAATATTTCAGCACAAATGAACTTAGCAAGCTACACAAGAAGCATGGCGCTGTAAACACTCACGAGGCGCTACCAGTGGTCTCTGAATTATGGTACAATTTAATGATGTGGCTACGACCATTTTTGAGAACATTTGATTTGAGCTTAAATTTTCTCAAAGATGAAATACCCAAGCGAATGTGGACATACATTAACAACTCTGCAATGTTACCGGATTATGGAGAGGGGTTATGGGAACAGGATTCTACCTTATTAAATAATCATATGAACAAATGCAACAAATCGGCAATTATATTAGATAGGCAGCACGCATATATAATTTACACCATCCAAAAGATTTTGGGCAAACCTACCTTTTTCGGGAAAGATAAAATACTTGAAACGTTTTTGGGATATAAGTTCCAGGGAAGTGTTCCATCCAATTTAGTTTTTCGAGCAAGATATCTTTTCGAGGCTGGCGTGTTTGAATGGTGGCAAAAGTACCTTGACTACTCCTTTGTTTTAAAACTAAACGTTCATAGTAAACAGCTACTGTTAGCAAATAAGCAAAACTCAACGTTAAAAATTGGTGGGAGTGGTGGTAAAACAGCTGTAGCTATTTTAACAATAATTCCCGGCGTTGGTCTGCTTATCTCTTTATTAGTATTCATTTGTGCGGAAAATACTGCACGCATCAAAGCGCTGCCAAAAAGTGTCACAAGGTGTCTCAAACAAGTTAAAGGTGTGTCTTCAAAATTGATAAAATTTATCGAGGACTTCGTGTTTACATGAAACGTACAGGTGGTTTTTGCGATGGAACAATATGTTCAACCACGAGTACATCCCGACACATAGTGTTAACTTTGACCAATGTTGCGCAGAAATAGCTTTTTAAGTTTTGTAAATATGTGGAACATTCTTTACAATACAATCCTGTTCACACGTTGTAAAATAATGTCACTCCAGCGATATAAAAAATGTTAAAAAAAGAAATTATTCAAAAGGCTTTATGATAATGACAATCAACGTGGCACACTATATTATACCGTACAATTTTAAAAGTCGGTCATACATTTCACACATCTGCATAGATATGTGCATCACAAGTTGCATCTTACGTTCATCATTATGCTATTAAATGAAGTTAATCTTTTAACGAACTCTAAATATACACATTTTTTGAACATCACATAATTTGCAATATGAAAAACATTTGACAAAAATATTGATGTATATTCGCTAAACAAAGACAAATTGTAAGCATAAAATGTTTTCATAACCAAAATAAATCTAAATGGGTGAAATATGTTATTTGATAAGAAGCATTTTCAAATTTACACAATATAACCACCCAGAACCACTTTCCAGAGGGCAAAAAACAGTGTATGTTGAATTAGACGAGTTTGTTGACTGGTTGTTCTACTTGTGCCAAACAAGCATTAAGACTAACTGCATCTTGAGCTACTACTCAGCTTGTAGTTTGGAGGTCGTGGGAAAGTTGCAGGTTCATCCAAGCTTTGCCGATGGCAGCCCTGCGACCTCCTATGCTGTCTCTCGAGGCCTTGTTTCCAAAGTCTGGATGGAGTTGCAACTTTCCCACGCCTTCTGTCCCGTGTTTAGTCTGCTGTGCAGTGAGCGTGTACTACTCCGCTTTATCTTCCTCTCGTTGGCCTGAAGCAACCTCGCTGGTAGTGCCATCAGCCCTGTGTTCACTTTGCAGTTCAGTGACGTTGGGTATTTGGGTTCTTGCTTTGCTCCTTGTTATTCTCATCAGGATACCTGCGTCCATATAAGTTAAATGTGATGGGAAAAGGTGAAATTGAAGTGAATTCCTAATTGAATGAAAGATGCTAGTTTGTAAATTACAATTTAATTAATTTTGGCTTTTTAATTTAGTGTTGTGATGAATGATTTTAAAATATCCATGCAAACTATATAGCCAGTTCGATTGAAATGTTAGCAATTTAATTTACTAAAATGTACTCAAAAACTTGTTTTGGGAAAGTGCTCTTAAAAATCTAGTTGCAGCATATGATTTAACAATATTACGAGACCAGACATGGAAAAACGACTATTTAAATACGGTTCCATTAATCTCACTGCTTATCTGCAACTCAGCTCCAGGTTCAATATGTGAAAAAGAAAATGACGTCAGAAAATGAATGGCCGGAGTTGTTTATGTCCTCTATTCAATACTAGCAGGTTATGCACTTGTTTGTGAACCTCTCCTTAAAAACGAGGTGTCCTTATCAGTGGAGGATCAGCAGCGTATTTACGCTACCATGGTAGCACAAATACGCTACCATGGTAGCGCAAATAAGCTACCTTTTGGTAGCATAAATGCGCTACCATGGTAGCGTAAATACGCTACCCTAAAAATAAAATAAAAATATTTTTCCTGGTAGCATATTTACGCTACCATGGTAGCGCATTTACGCTACCGTGGTAGCGTATTTGTGCTACCGTAAATAA
>JAQFZH010002500.1:0-16362 GCA_034695485.1 Entomobrya nivalis | reverse complement strand
TCGGTGCGTACCATCTAATGGTCAGTACGGAGTAGGTATGCTTTGATGGCTATATGAGGCACTACGGTGGTGTTACGACCATCATAGCATCCCTATAGAGAGTCCGTTCTCTATAGGAAGTATACAAACGGTCAGAGCGCAATAATCCTTTACTTGGATTCCGTCGCCTCGGTTTACCGAGCCCTGTATACCTTTACCGTCGATTATATGTAGAGTTGATGGCTAAATTTTCAGTTTCCTGAAAAAGCAAGCATAGAAATAGAGATGTCCATTTTGAACGTATTCAAAGTCTTCTTTGGCATTCCAAGTGTTACCATGGTGGTGGGTCTATGATAAATTTTGATTAAGCCCAATCAATTTAAAGCCTATTGTCTAATGATCATTTTAAAATCGTAGGTCGTCATTTGCCCTCATTTTGAAATGATTTGATGGTCATGACCTTTGACTTTCATGTGACATTATCGTTGTAGGAACAACTGAGTTTTAAAACGCTTTGTTTTCTAGATTTTTTACGATGAATATAGCATTGAAAGATTCGGTCTTGTATGATTTTTGTATGATTTTTGTACTTTAGCTTAAGTAGTATTTAAATATATAAAGGGTTGGTTGAAAATTATATCTGTTTATTAGAAATTAAACTTCTAAAAATGTCTCCATTGTTTTTCCCTGTATTTTATATTTCTTTTGGTTATTGGTGAGGTTTCCAACCCACCCTGGGTGTCTTTGAAAACATAGAATCTAACAAATGAATTGGGATTCTCGAACAGAAAGTGCAAAACCAACATTTGGGTGATGATTTTTCGCATTTTGGTTGCTGCTGTTAAATTTTAATTGTAAATCCTTGGATACTAGGGAGTTTGTGAAATGTAACGAAAGTTGGGTAATGGTATGAAAAACTTAAAAATAGTAAAAGGCTAGCTCAGTCGTTTATCTAGGAATAATTTGTAAGGCTGCCTGTTAAAAACAGACTTGGTCGGTTAATCACTTTTCAATCTTTTGCATATGAATGAATTCAAATTAAGACTCAAATCCAAAATGTGCATTAGTTCTATTTGCTTTGCAAGGCAAAACAAGACATCTTACTGAACACAACAAACACAATTGAAACAAGTAAAAATATTTTTTTCTAGGTTGGAAATCCTGAGTAACGGATTATCTTAAACTTCAAATTCTTTTACAATTTTTTATATATTGTACGCTGACAACTTTAAGAAGGCAAGTTCAAAACAACCTATTATGGCGGCATGAGTCCAAAATAAATAAGTTCACTTGAGTTAAATTAGTTGCCGTTATGTGTTTGAGTTGGTTTTAATATGCAATTGAGAAAGTTAGGTTAGCTTCGTCTACCTAATGAAACAGATAAACATTGTAGTGTATTTAGTGCAAAATAGATTGGTGAAATACTGAAAATGGGGTGATTTAACACGTAGATTGTTTGCTTTGGTATAATTACAATCAAAGTATGTTAATTAAGTATTTTTCGAACAATTTCAGTAATAATCTTTTAATATATATTTAGTAGAAATGCTACTAAATATATATTAAACAGCTAATATATAGCATAACAGCTTAGCATTTTTGGTTTAGCGATGGTCAAGGATTTTAGCATGGGTTTAACATGAGGGTTAGTATTTTGGGTTTACCATGTGGGTTTAGCACGTGCAAAGATTTTAGTATGGGGTTTGCTCGGGCAAAGTTTTTAGTATGGGTTTAGCATGAGGGTTTAGCACGGGCAAAGATTTCAGTATGTGTTTAGCATGAGTAATTAGCACGGGCAAAGACTTTAGTATGGGTTTAGCATGAGTAATTAGCACGGGCAAAGTTTTTAGTATGGGTTTAGCATGAGTAATTAGCACGGGCAAAGATTTTAGTATGGGTTTAGCATGAGTAATTAGCACGGGCAAAGATTTTAGTATGGGTTTAGCATGAGTAATTAGCACGGGCAAAGATTTTAGTATGGGTTTAGCATGAGGGTTTAGCATTTTGGGTTTAGCATGGGGCTCGCTGAGTATCATGTTGTCAATTTGAAAATATAATTGTAGATTAGTATTATAAAAATGCAATAAAAACAATGCCAAAACTTTGGTATTAATTTTTCTTTTGCAAAGGATTTGCTCAAAAAAGTTCGTATTCTATGGAGACCATGACAACATGTGTGTGTAAACATTACCAGCAGACCTAATCCACTATCCTTAGGATTAGGTCTGCTGACTAACTCCAACATCCACGAGGAAGATATTGTGGTCATCAAGCATGATTATAGTTACTGCTGCCACCACAGATGTCGTTTGTGAGAGGATCTTCATCTCATGGTTTGTTGGGGGTATCTGAAGATACCACATACATGATTGGTCGTGAATGTATTCATGTGAACAAACACAAAATCATGTTTGCACTCTAAAGAGCTGATAACGATATGATATACTATCAGTAAGTATATTTCCCCACCAATTTCTTGTGTACAATAGTTAATATTGGAATGAACACTAACCTAAATGGATCTCGAAGTAATAAACATTCCACACTCATATACTTGATAATTACTAAAAGTCATTCATTTTTAACAACCAAGCATCGTTTTACCACAGGAAACATTTTCAGCTGAACATCATCTTTTAAACGATTGTGCTACTCTGTCATAAACATAGCAGGTAATTTTTATAGCTGTAGTTAATGCCGTTTTAACCATTATTGCAGAAATGACTTTCTTAAAAAAAATGGACCTAAAGTATGCGTATATATTAGACTTAATCACCCAAAACCCAAATGGGACATTAATAACTTTACAGCTTCCCATTATCACAAATACGCATGTTAATCAAATAAATACTTTTTAATAATAACCTCAATTAGGATGGTAACAGATCATTTATTAGTTTTACCAACACTCAAGTAGTATTCTGCTGTTCAACAGACATCCTTTCAAGCCATTCGAAGATAAACTACCGTGCCGGCCTTTTACTATTTTAAGTTTTTTACACAATTACGTACTTTTCGTTAAAATTCCCAAAATCCTTCTATCAAAGGATTCACAAATTAAATTTAAAAGCAGCATCGAAAATGCGAAAAGTCATCGGCCAAATATTGGTGATACACTTTCTGCTTCAGGGCGCCAATTCATTTGTTAGATTTTATGCATTCAAAGACATCAAGGGTGGTATGGGAACCTTACCAATAACCAAAATTATATATGTATAACAAAGCTAAATTTGGTATTTTTCTTTCAGAACCAATTATTACGATTCGTACAGGAGACCCTGATTTACGTAAAGGACATTGTTTTGAATTCTCTGATTTTGCGAGAAATTTTTCGAGGTCGTTATGGACTACGCATCAATTAAAAGCCTTCACGGGAGACGATTGCGGCTGTACCACCACTGGGATCATTGACGGCTTTACATATCTCGATACTATCCAATACAATGATCTTTCAGAACCACACATATGGCAAATTAATAGTATATTTGTTGGTTCCGTTAACACGACATATCCCCTTTACGGAAACATAGGATCGTTTCATTTACGTAAGAACAAACCACTAGTCTAAAATTATTATTTAACAAAAGCTGCTGCATTTAAAAAATAATGTCTTTATTGATTTTTAGGTAGTAGGCCTTATCAAGATGAATACTATTGTCCACCAATTTAAATTTCGTAACGTATAAAAATGCAAAACAATTAATAAAATCATTACATCATTTACTTAATAAATCATCCATCAAGAAATCTTTCAATACAAAACTAATATAACCATATATCAAAAGCGCCATCCAATTATTTGTTGTAACAAAATCATAAAAACTTTACCACGCTATGGTTCAAGTGAGCCAAAAGGCTCAATCGGTTGCCCAAAACATGTGACCACAAAGAATACGACAATCAAAATGGCCAACAAAATGATATGTGGCCACAAATTTGACCACAACTTGGTAAATCGTGGTTTCTCATGTTACATTATAATGACAACACCACAAATAAATTTCCAATTTAATTTCACGAATTTTAGTCTTGCTGTATCCGAACAGATGCCGGTGGGACCATTCACGATATTTCTCCCTGAGTTGAGATTGTTTGTTGTCTCCCTTGTTTGTTTGAGTAAGATTGAGAGTAGCCTTAAGAATTTTCATTGATTTCGTTCTTGTTGATGCGGCTCATGTGGGAGATTTTATTTATCATTGCTTTAAACTTGCGTGGTTGAAATAAAAAACCTTACCTTTGCAACTCGGCTCGTTATAGGTTGAATTTGCGCATGATTGTGAGCTTAGAGCATTAGGCATGGACAAAGTTTTATCCGAATCTGAAGAAAGTTTAAGATAAGCAAGCTATTGCAATTTTTGTACATTTTTAATCTGTACACAGATTTAACAAGCATCAAATATTTCACAAAATCAAGCGTGTTTTTTAAATTTAAACCTTATTTAAAATTTAACACATTTTAATGTTCCAAATCAGTAAATTAATTGTTGCAAAAGTATCGTTGTGCATCATTTTCATACGTTAAACAAAGTCAACATTTTAGAATTTGCAAACCAAATTCTTGTAACCATCCGCTAGTGCCGCCCTGCGGTTAAATGAAAATGACCCGTAAATTGAAACATGCCATGTTAATTGTTTGCAAATGGTTTAATTATAATACTAATCTATAATGATATTTTCAGTGGGACAAGATGTCACGGATTGCTAAACCCTATGTTAAAACCCATTCTAAACCGCGATGTAATGCTAAACCCAATAGTTAAAACGTAATTGCTAAATCCTATGCTAAACCCATGTTAAATAATTAAAAGCTAAATCCATTTTAACTTGCTTTTTGCAAAACCCGTGTTAATTAACTAAATGCTAAACCCGTGTTAATTAACTAGATGATAAACCCATGGTTATTAACATTATGCTGAACCGATGTAAATTAACTATATGCTTAACACATGTTAATTAACCATGTGCTTAACCCGTGCCAATTAACTAAATGCTAAACCCATGGATATTAACAAGATGCAAAACCCGTGCCAATTAACTAAATGCTAAACCCATGGATATTAACTAGATGCTAAACCCGTGTTAATTGATTAGATGCTAAACCCATGGAAATTGATTGGATGCTAAACCCATCTTAATTCCCATTTGATTTACCAAATGCTAAACCCGTTTTAATTAACTAGATGCTAAATCCATGTCAATTAAATACATGCGAAACCCGTGTTAATTAACTATACGCTAAACCGGTGTTAATTAACTAGATGCTAAACTCGTGTTAATTAACTAGATGCTAAACCCGTGTTAATTACCTAGATGCTAAACCCGTGATAATTACCTAGATGCTAAACTTGTGGAAGTACCTAGATGCTAAACCCCGAAACTAATTAAACTTAAATAATGAACCTCATGCTAAATTCCAATTTATTGTAATTTATATACTGAATCACAGGCTAAACCACAAGTTAATTAATCTGAAGTGCTAAACTTAATGCTAAACCCCCACAGAGTACACAGAGACGCAATCTCACACAAATGGCATGTATACGATAATGTACCATTGTATCCATGAAGATTTCGAACTGGCAGAAAATATTTAGCAGATAGACTTGTGCTCTCCGTAAATGCACTTCAGAGGTTGGTGAAAATAGATCGCAACATACAAAATTCAATTAATGGTCGCTAAATTATAATGGTACATTAGAGCTTACATGCCATATAAGCAGGAGAACATGCTTCATGTCACTTCTACGTTGTGTATATTATTATTCTATGTAAACCCCAAGTTAATTAAATTTAAATGCTGGATCATGCTAACCACATTAAAGAAAAATATAAATTCAAAGAATTTTTTTCCTAAAATGTATTGGTCATACAACTAACGGGTCACTTTTTACTAACCGCACCGCGGCCCTAGTTATAAGACAAGTATTATATGAAAAAACTAATCTTTTGCAAGGTAAGCGTTAGTATCTAGTTAATTAACATGGTTTTAGCTTATAGTTAATTAACATGTGTTTAGCATAACAGCTTAGCATTTTTGGTTTAGCGATGGTCAAGGATTTTAGCATGGGTTTAGCATGAGGGTTAGTATTTTGGGTTTACCATGGGAGTTCAGCATACGGTTTAGCACGGGCACAGATTTTAGCATGGGTTTAGCATGAGGGTTAGTATTTTGGGTTTTCCATGGGAGTTCAGCATACGGTTTAGCACGGGCACAGATTTTAGTATGGGTTTAGCATGTGGGTTTAGCACGGGCAAAGATTTTAGAATGGGTTTAGCATGAGGGTTTAGCACGGGGAAAGTTTTTAGTATGGGTTTAGCATGAGGGTTTAGCACGGGCAAAGATTTTAGTATGGGTTTAGCATGAGGGTTTAGCATTTTGGGTTTAGCATGGGGCTTGCTGAGTATCATCTTGTCAATTTGAAAATATAATTATAGATTAGTATTATAAAAATGCAATAAAAACAATGCCAAAACTTTGGTATTAATTTTTCTTGTGCAAAGGATTTGCTCAAAAAAGTTCGTTTTCTTTGGAGACCATGACTACATGTGTGTGTAAACATTACCAATGGTCATCAAGTAAAAATCAATTTAGATCCTTGCCGCTTATTTTATTGGATACCAACGGATACTGGATGATGTAGTTTTTAGTTGGGACAACTGTTTCTTTGGATTGGTCTTGAACGCGAAAAACGAAGTCATTGATCAGTTCCTCTCAAAACATGTCGTTCAAAGTGTTATCCAACAAGTCATCAGCTAAGAATTTCTAAAGATGAACTCGAATTTGGCTACAGGATTTATAACGGGTTGTAACAAATTTGAGAGCACAAAAGAATTGGAGTTGGGGCCAGGTAGCGGATGCACAGTTGTCTACAGGGGAACATTTGGTCGGCTTGAAGTTGCTGTTAAGAAAATATCAAATTTCCGCCGAACCAATATCACAACGTAGCAGAAAACGAGATTAAATTCCTCCTTTAGCTATTATGGCTATCAAAATATTGTACACTTCTACGCGTTTGAAAAACATGATGATGTTTACCTCTTGGCTTTGGAATCTTTGTCACAAGAACAACCTTAAAGACTGGATAAGTGATTCAAAGCGCCTGGCAGTTGAAATCGATGGCTTGGCAATCCGACGGAGAGAGCAGACTTCATACATGAACACAACCTAATTCATAGGGATCTCAATTCATCCGACATACGTCATAGCAAAACGGTAACGTCATAAGATGGCTCTTGTGAATCGACTGCTGCTGTAATAATGGAAGCTGGAAGCAAATATAAGATTAAACAGGATACTAGGCTATACCTAATCAAGCTTTTATTTATACAGCTTGCATTCCTAATATTTTAACTAATGTGCGATAAAAATGAAATGAAAATTACTAATAACTATAACAAATAATGAAAATTATACTTGAAATGTGTTTTAGACTAAAAAATCGTACGTATTTTCCCTTGGCTGTATATTTTACGTGGTACTCTACGACGGACGGCACCTATTTGAAACAGATGAAACTCCCTATGACCACAACATCAAAAATGGAATTATTCAATAACGAAGGATTTTGCCCGGATGTATCACTAGTGTCGCAAAATGAACGGATTATCCGAGTCGCAGATTTCCGCATTTCTGAAGATGTGGAAATTTCATTTCCGTGGAGGTGCGAGAACCGAAACGAGGAGACCCCACAACCCTTTCATGTGCGTCCCGTGTGTAGGAGATACGCGGAGAGCACACCAGCATTTCTGGTACATTGGATTACATGTAATATATCCATGGAGCCGAAGCAATGCAGTAGCGGCTCTCTACCATTTTCCTGGCCGTATCCGAGTAAACAAGGTGGTATGTGCAGTCTGGTGGTCTGGTGGTACTGAATTTCTGCTCCTTCTTGGCCAAGTTAATAGTTTTCTTTTCAGTGACTTTCAGTCACTTCAACTGTAGAGTTAAAATTGGTTTTACTAATAAGTATGTTTGCTACGCTTTGTAGTGTGGCTATTTTACCATTGAATGTTGTCTCAATCTCCTCTGGAGGGGTACAAAGTAAAATGTTGTATTTTTAAGCCCACGTGATTTATGACTTGTAGTTTTACTTTGTAATATTATGCTTATTTGTGATTGGCTAAAATAACGTAAATCTTTATTGGCTGTATGTTTTTAGCGTCACTCCGCTCAACTCAGCTTCTTCCTATAAATACTTTGATGCTGAATTGAGCTCCTTGTCACTGTTCCCTCTTTCTTTGCTCTAGCAGCTTAAGTCTACCTTTTCTGTGTATCATTTTTTATATGGGAAATAATTCGGTGACCTATTGATTTCTTATTATTCCAAATAAACCATCAATCTATTTAATCATTTCAAATACCACTCGTATCAAGTTTATATTCTTTCCAAACCATCGTCACCATATTTTGATCATCATGATCCAAACTTCAACCTTACAAGCTTACCTTATATTCAACATAATAACCACCTTGGACACGGCCGATTCAAAATAAATTGATATATTTTAGTAAAACTTAACTTACTTTGCGTCACTGAATAGTACTCATTTCCACTGGTCCTGTGAAACGAACTTAACTGTATCTTCTGTTTTAAGTTGAAGCTCCTTAGCATTTTAGATTATCATCGCTCGTCAGTGATCATCATAAAACGCTCCTTTCTTCAAAAATTAGTAAACAAAATAGTTGCTCAAAATCCAGATCAAAGACCAGATTCAGAATACATACGAGCTCATCCGATATTTTGGTCCTATCAAAAAATGCTTGATTTTCTTGTCGAAACAAGTAATTTTAGTTTCCAATCTGAAAATTCCCAAATTAAAAGTTGTGCTCAGAAATTTGAAAACATTTATTTCCCAAAAAATAAATGGCAGTCTTATTCATTTCGATTGGTTGGGAAATCTGAGCTGTAGTGTAAGAACGGTATTTCAGAACGCAGAATACGACAAATTTAAGAATCCGGCTATAATGCTTGTTCGTCTAATACGAAATTTAAACAATTATTATCAAGAAAAAAGTGTTCCTTTAGCGGTAAAAGATGTTGTAGTAAATGAAACCTCGTGAATTTATAATATTCTGAATGGAAAATTTTCCAACATTAATTATTAAGTTAAGAAATGTTTTTACTCACAAGGAACCCTTCCCAAGTGTGAGTAGCTTATGGCTTAACTAAATGTGCATTCTAGGACAGTTTTTATCGTAGAGTAAGATTCCGAAAACATTTGCTGTAAAATGGACATTTGTTTTTTTGCACCAGTACGGTCTTTACAACCGTAATTAAAGAAATGGCAAGTTTTTCGGCAGATTACGTGAATGTTACGGGCTTCTAATAATAAATTTTTATTAAAAATTTACTAAAACGATTTTGCTTCGAGAAATTTTGAATAAAATCCATTAAAAAATACACTCTAGTGTAAGTCCAAGTTGCACACAAGTTTTTGAAGGAAAGTTTATGCATAAGACGTAAGCTAAGTGCTGAAGCAGGAACCTAATATTAATTTTTCAGCAAAATGTCTTCGGAGTCTTAATGTACGATACAAACTGTCCTAGAATTCGCATTTCGTTAAGTTCTACGCAACTCACAATTGGGAAGGGTTTCTTGTCAGTTCAAGTTCAAGATGTTCGAAAGCAGAATACAGGAAGGGTTTCTTCTACACCAGCTCCTGTACAATTTAGACCACCGCCACAATACCTACCCAACCCATGCCATTTAGTTCTTGTAGCCTACTTATGAACAAAACATAAATATTTTGTAATTACTTTTCCCACAAATATTAAATCTAGAAGATCATATAATAATTATAGAAATAATTGTAAGGCTAAATTTAACAAAACTGCTGGTAACTTTATAGTTTTGGTCAACAAAATTTTGCGAATAATTATTGTTCTGATATCAGTTAATTGGTTTACATTAGATCTAATAAGCGCTCAATCTATATACTAGTATATTTGTTATAGACCATGTGATCTCCATTTGTAGATAATGTCTGAGAAATAGATTTGTTTTCCTAAAGCAATAATTTTGAGGTTAAAAGCCAATTGTTCCAAGAAAATAATATATTTGCTAAAGTTTGATTACGTTATCAGGTATGCGTAGTTCGGTTAAGTTCAAGCTTCACATTACTTTTATAAGAGTAAGGAACAATTCAAATTGCACTTTCTTCAATACTTATTTATAAACGAGTTTATTGCATTGATACTAACTTGGATTGATATTCACCCTATATTCTCAAATCGGCTTTATAGTTTGTCCATAGTTAGGTTCTTAAATAAGATAATTATCTCCCAAACTATTCTTTTCTTAATTATCTTTCTTAAAAGGGCTACTCACGCACCAAATTTGAAGCCGTAGTGCTGTGGTAAATGTTTTTAACGTTTGACACAAAATACATAGACAAATATTATCTTTAGAACAACATGTTTGCGAATGCTAGAAAATACATGCCTGGTAACCGACCGAAAATTATGGGTCCATACATATGGAAGGTAACGCTTTGGATGGGCTTTGTGGGTGGTTAGGTTAGCTTTAACTATGATACTTCATGTTGACTGTGGTGTACAATAATGTTAAACCGACATCACAAGGAAAGGAGGTGGTTGTGTCAAAAATGTGATGCCATATGGACGATCCCCTTTTACTCCGCACTTCGTGCCATTTAAGAGTTTAAATACGCTACAACTTTCTTAATCATTTTGATCATTACTATTTAATTTGAAGTTGTCATTCTATTCAAAATGATTCTTAGTCATTTCGGGCTCTATCAGATAAGCACTTTTATTTTAAAATTGGAGGACATCATACATGCGGTGTATTGAAAATCGCTGGACTAACACACTTGACACATTTTTTTACACTATAAAAATCTCATCGTTTAAATCCCGTCAACAATACAATATTCGAACACTTCTCAAATTATGGCTTTTAAAGATTTTTGGAAAATTCTTTCTGCATTGTGTTACTATTGCATTGCCGCAAAACGGTCCGTCAGGAATTTTTAACATTCAGCTTGGTTTCTGAAAAAAGTGACATTTTGTTCTAAATTCAATTTTGACGTCACATGGTACCAATTTCTCCAGCCGTTTGCTGTGTGCGCAGGTTGAACGTATGTACCAAACTTCTTATGTTGTTCAATAGCCCCAACTAGAAGTATTAAAATGGTGTTATGGTTGTAAGCCAGACAATTGTGTAGGAATAAATATTGGTGTTCTTAGGTCAGCTGTTCCGGAATTCGAGTGTCGTCATTTTAGAAAATTTAGTGTAACTTTTGTGTCACTCAATATTTTTAGACCGGGTTTTTTGTAGTCAGATACTATTGTCACGAGGCACAATGGACGCTATATGAAAAAAATTCTTAAGCCCCAAGTAAAAAGTTGAATTTTGACCACCCAAGCAATTGGTCCTCTAATCATCCGTACCTTGGTCGAGCAAAATTTCATTCCCCTGTTTTAAAGCATGCAACAGTCTAAACAGTTATGCCAAGTAAAACAATATTTCGTTAAGAAACAGAAAAATGGCCAGTTTAGGAACAATTTTTTCTGGTACAAACACGTTTTTACAACCTGTGCCAACCACAAGCTAGGAACTTGGTTCAAAATTGGCCAAAATAACTCTTTAGGGCCAAATTACAATTTACGCTAAGAAGGTCTCAAATCGATGACCTCAAAAATATTCATGGCGATTGCCCATAAAAAGTACTCCTTAAATATCCTTGTTTATACGATGTGAAGCAGGTTAATGCCCTATTGATTCAAATATTTGGAAACTTAAACTAAATATCAAATTTCTTTACACTAAGGTTGGACATAAGATTTATGCAAGTTTTGTCAAGGACCAGTAAAAACATTTGCACATAGTTTAAATTTGCTTTATTTGATCAAGCTCCATTTACAGCGTTTGAGTTCAAATTAAAAGCTTTCAAGACCGGTAAAAATTAAATATTATTCAAGCTTGTTACTTGTAAACCACTTTTTACCACTTGAAAGTTCAATGAAACAACAATTTACACATTAAAAATACTGCTTTTATCAATACCACGAAAACCTGTATTTTAAACTAACTTATATTAAACAATTACGGGTCGAAGAAAGTAATTTCGATACAAGGAACATGTATCTAATTCTTGAAGAACTCATATTTGACATCTAATTAATATTGGGACGATTTATGATGAATCATACAACATTCTATTTCGACATTTTTTGCATTTTAAAATAGTCTAAACAACTATTGTTAGATTTCTAAAACTTGAAAATGCGATTAGAAAATATCGTTTATTCAATTACTGCAGAAAGTTATAGCGATTTCTGGATAATATTACCTTTGAGTAATTTCTCAATAATTTTATTTATTAACATGGTCGTATTCATTTTTCAGTGACTTTTATTCAATTTTAAAATAGTTCGTATTAAAATGTTAAGAACCTCGTTTTCGAATGCCAAGAAACTAGTGCTCGAATGTATAGAAATTATTGAAACTCGTACTCGAATGCTAAGAAGCTAAAGAAACTCGTATTCGAATACTAAGGAATTCGTTTTCCGATGTTAAGAAATTTCAATTTTAATGCCATGGAATTTGTTTTTTAATTTCTAAGGAATTCGTTTTTAATTTTTAACAATTCGTATTTATTTTGAGGAATTTATATTTATTTTGAGGAATTTGTATTTATTTTGATGAATCTGTATTTATTTTGAGGAATTTGTATTTCATTTTTAAAGAATTCGTATTTACTTTTAGGGATTTCGTTCTCGATTCCACAGGTAGTCTTTTTCGATCCCTTATTTGAGTTTTATATTTGATTTCCTAAAGATTCGTATCCGATTTATAAGAAAGTCGTGTTCGATGTCTAGTTATGATTTTTGAAACACGTTTAAAAATAAGTTCTGAAATAATTTGGTTTCATGGATAAACATTTTAACTTTCATTCTTAAGACATTTTAGTGATCATTAATAAATAATATTTGGTATTACGGCTTGCATTACATAGTTATGTTGATTCCTTCGTTCAGTTATATTAAACATCGTTTAAATTGCTTGGAAAATATTTTCGTTGTGTGGTTTTAATAAACTTATTTATTAAATTAATTACAAAAAAGTCTGCAAAAACTTTTTCGTATCTATTTTAATATACAGCTCCGTTCCTAGGTAGATACTTTCACCCATTTGGTAGCAAATATTATATATTAGATTTATTTGCGTTAGTCTATTTTGTAATAATTTAAATAGTTTATGTTTCAAACGAGCTCCCCCTGGCTGGGCCCGTCGTAGTTTAGCTCCTGTAATGATCCAACATTTGGTCAAAGTTTTACAATTCCCGCACCCCTTTACCGAAACTTAATATCATTTATAATACACATAAAAACAAAGTCTTAGAAATAATATATAATAGATTTCATTCTAGCTCAAATATAATTCTAATTCTCCGTATCAAAATGCACTAGTTATTGTATATTTTAAGCTGTTTGGTTTCTCTCAAGTTCAACCCGATCCTTGTTAGTATTGAAACGATGTAAAATGACCGTTTTGTTCCGATCGTGAGTTAATTGATAAAGTAATGACGTTTCTTATTCGTCCAAATTAAGCTAGGAATAAAATTTATTGTTCACGTTATTCAAATATTTTGGATCACATAAGCCAAATGATACGATGTAGTTGCTAAAATCCATTTGAAGGTCCCAAACAGTAGTAAATACGGTTGTTCTCCGGAAAAGCATTGACATATTTTCATATATTCCAGGTTTTATATTGAAACCATTCCCTGTACACTCTGTGGTATTGCTGATCCAAATGCATACCGTAGATATCATCGAGCGTGCTTTTTTTCGGAATTCAGGTTCTAATGTGTAGCACGAATTTGAGGAGTTCTCATTAATATCATACAGTCCAAGGCGGCCTAATAATTCATTTATATTTTAAACTTGAATAAATAGTGTTTTATTTGGTGATAAAAGAGTTTACCTTCATGATCAGTTTTTCTGTAAAAAACAACCGCCTTTGATGAACTTGAATGTAATTGCAAAAATAGTATAACAAAAGCAGCAAAATTGTGCATATTTTTGTAAACGAGTGGAATCACTTATAGGCTAGACTGTTTTACTAATGGTGTAAAATAAATTTTGACGTGACACAAAAATCGAAAGCATCCTCTTTAAATTTATTATTGCCCTAACAGTGGGCCATTGATAAGTACAAAGAAGTAAATTCACGTCATTTGGAAAATCAAAGAGAGTTCTCAAAAATTAACAATGGCATAAAATACAATTTACAAACAAAACAAAGAACTAATTAACAACTTTTAAGAATTATTATTTATTACAATTACAATCAAAGATACATCGAATAAACATATTTCAGCTACAGTAAAGTGTGCGGTGGGCTGGTAACTTGTGTGCACTGTGGCGAGGATATCTGAAGAAAAATGATACAAAACAATAATTATAATAATAGAGTAATAAAAAATATGGAGAAGTTCTCGGGAATACGATGAGCCATGATTTAAAATCAATTAAATTGAATAGAACGACTTCAAGTTAAATAGTAATGATCAAAATGATTGAGAAACTTGAAGTGTATTTAAACTTTTAAGTGGGACAAAGTGTCACTTTATATTTTTCGTTCATAACCAAGTAAAAGGGGATTGTCCATATGGGTGTCACTTTTTTGACACAACCACCTTTTTTCCCATGTGACGTCGTTTTAATACTGCAGGACACACCAATCAACATGGCATGTCATAGTTAAATCTAACATAACCACCCACCAAGCCCATCCAAAGTGTTACCTTCCATTTAAATAAACCCTTAAATTTCTGTCCGTTTGTAGGCATGAATTTTCTCGATCTAGCATACAAACGCCTTAACTGATTTAAAATGAAAATTTGCAAACGTACTCATATAGTCGAACCAACTAGAGATAATATCTTTGGATTTTGTGTCAAATCGGTAGACCATAGTCAATGTTAGGTCAAAGGTTAAAAACATATACGGCAATATTATGGGTTCAAATTTGGTGCTTGAGTAGCTCTTATTGAGCAATTCAAAAAAGCTCTGACCGTCAGGGTAGTCCTACCTTCATGAATAGAAACGGAAGCCGTGTTGTAGATTATAATATTATAGATCCGAAAACATTAATCAAAATCATATGATGGAATACAAGCAACCTCAAAATATAACATTGTTCTGCTTTACTAACCTCAACATTACTTTATTTTACACTGTATGAGTAACCTTTTTTAAGGTTACTCATCGTACTACCAACAAGCCATTAAATCAAAATACATAATACAATTTTTAGAACAAAAAGTAAACTGGATTTTGATAACGTTTTTTTACTAAATATTGCAAACCTGTAACAATGCTCACATTTAAGTTATTACGTAAAATTAACCCTAATCAGGAAAAAACTGTCAATTGAGCAGTTCGAGACTTGACAACAATTTATCTTACATTTATTAAAAATAAACATTAATTATCTTCATTGGTTATCAAATAACTCTGACAACTTCGAAAAAAAATGTTTTTAAAATTAATTAAATCAATTGCTAATTAATCCAGAATAAAAAGATAGAGAAAAACTTACAAAATCGTCAAAAACCTTACTCGTCGACACATTAAAACAAATTGAGTATTTTTTTGGTTTTTAAATAAAAGTTACGTGTCAATAATTAGTTAATGAATACATTTTCCTGTACTAACCCCGTATAAAACGACCGTTACAAAAACACTATATTTCCATTCAAAAGAGTAATAATTTGACAAAAAAATACAAAATAAATATCCATTCTGATGTCAGCTTCAAAAATTCTCTGCGATTGAACTGTAATTTTGAACAAACACAGTCCCCCAAACCCGACCTCGCCTCCCCCATTGCGAATGGTAAGGTTGCCCTAAGTAAAACATGATAACTGGCGTCGTTTCTAATAGAAAAATCAATAGAAAACATAATTAAGTTTTGCTTTAGTACTTTACATATTGATTTTTTATGTCATGTCTGCCTGTTACTCTACGAACGCTAAATCTGTTTGCAATGATTTAGAACAGTGAATGCAATTTTAAAGAGTTTTGACTATTTAATTGTCAGAAAAGCATTTACATTTCAGTACAAAAAATATATGAAAGCATTACTTTTTATAATACTTACTAAACACAAGTTAAAAACCGTAACCTATTGACAAAAGTAACACAAAACTAAATCCCTTTCATCTTAAGACGGCTTTTCAATTTTTTCTATACAAAAAGAGAAACAACAGCAAACCCAGCTGCTTTAGTGTGAACATGCATACACAAAATCACAACTGCTCCTGTGCTGTGCACCATTTTTTTGTTCTGTCTCACTTTTCATCAATTTTTTAACTATTCAAAGTGTTAAAGTGACTATTTTGCCGATGTAA
>JAQFZH010002499.1:0-16362 GCA_034695485.1 Entomobrya nivalis | reverse complement strand
ATCGAGCTTATCGAGCCTGGTTGCATAGATAACTCATGAGTAGCTCGCTGAGTTTGGGATCGTATTTCTACCTCTAAGCTCGATAAAGCATACGAAATTAACACGGTTACGCGCTCCTTCTCAATAATATACTCCTGTTTGCAACTCCATGTCTTATTATTTGATAATGAATGTTGTCAACTAAACGCAACATTGTTGCATGATGGTTAAGGGGCGTGGACAATAAATACGATGCAGAAAATGAATAATCAATTCAAAATGTAAAAATAAATCCTTTTCACATCTCTTCTCTACTTCCGGCACATATTTTAAGATAGATGTAAAACCAAACCTTTCTCGCTTCACATTTTAGGGTCGTTTTTTATTTCAATGAAATATTATTCCTCACGGAAGGAGCCGAAATGTCTGCCAGGTATTTCCACACCTTGATTCAATAACTGAGAATGTTAAGGGGAAAGGAATGCTTTTATTTAGGACGGAAACAATTCAAAAAAAAATTGTAAAGCATGACTCACATTAGAAGTTTTGTAAAAGTCGTGACGAACGAAACATCTTGCATGCATCTTTTTCTCGTAAAAATATTTTGACCTTTTAAATTCTTGACTTCAGTATCATTTTTACAGTCACTTTAGAAAACACCTGAATAATCCCAATGTGTACAAATGTTTTTATCATGATTTTTATTTTCTCAACTCATATAACGTTATCATCTCAATTAGCTATCGTGGAGGAATCTTTTCTCAACAAAAGCATGTTTGTCTGCGTACTTTGTAGAGTTCAGAGAAAGACATGCATGGAATGATTGGATAGACAGGCTGTTAACACACCTGTGAACCATTCCATCTGAATTCGAATTCTCACCACCACTTGTTCGTTGTCTTAACCAAAGACAATAAACCTTAGTTTCTAACATATTTTATGTGTGGTAAGATAAGATGGACTATGAAAAATAACGTTAAGTGGCAATAACAGCAAGCCTCAATGGTGGATATACAAAACCAGAACAAGGATGATTGAATTTGAATACTTTTAAAAATACAGTTTCCACACCTCCTTCCTACCTTCGCATGAAGTGCGCATATGCTAGCACACATGGCAGAAAATTTCAATACTTAAAGTGTCAGAAATAAACTTATCATTAGAATCCTCACATTTTCCCTTTATCTTCCTACTAACAAGTGTGAATAATAACATATGTGCAACACATAAAAATTGCCAGTTATAAAGTTTCAGTTTGTATGTACATAATATTATTACGATTATGCGACTTCCTCACATCCGACGAACACAGTCAAACATGCATTTTATTTTACATGAATAAAAATACACTCGCTAGCATTGCATGTATGGTAAAGTGACTTACTTGGAAGGAGTGTCGAATTTATGAGGGGAAAGTAAACAATTTGCTCAAACTAGAAGGGCAAACAAAGAATCTCTACAATTTTCAACAATCAAGAAATAAAAACCTTTGTGAGAATCCAATGGGACTAGGAAGAACCATTTTTATTTTCAGGAAACCTCATATTCATTTCATTCGAATACCAATAATATCCAGTAACATTCAAATGGTTCTCACCTCGCACCTCACTCATCCCAAAAAAGTCGGTTTTATCGGTCACTTCAGTAGTGGACACCTGCAGATACAGGATAACTTTCGTATTTCAACAAGCATTATTATAAATTATAAACACTACTACAAGATTAATCGTATATTTTTCAATGCTTCATCCTACATACTTGACTATGACTCATTATGGTAATGGTACAATTTATACAGAAACTTTTCATTTTGGTAATTAATTAGTGTATTTCGTACGATGCCCATTGTATGTACTTATTATGTATGTATTTGTACAAGTTTCACTGTCCTACCATAACTTAATCTATAGCAAACGTTGGAAAAAGGCAACTTTGTTTGCACAATTTACAATTAAGTAATAAAAACATCACAAATTGTTAGTAAGATTGGTTTGTCGCATTGCACTCATGATTGTTGTTCTGTGTTCAATAAAAATTTATCAGCTTTTTCACAGGAAATGAACTAATCTGTCCACCCCTCTCGACCCTATCGTGACAACTTAAAAATATGGGGGCGTATTTCTTATTACAACATACAAAGAAAAAAAACCAAACAGACAGGTTTTCTGTGAAATTATGTATTATATTTTACATTTAGGGAAAAGGTTTTCGGGGGACAATAATATACCCAGTCGAGTATATCGTGACAGACCACAAAACTTTGGGAACATGAACAAGAAAGGCATTCAGCAATCAAAACGGTTATGATAAACCATTTTGCCGTTTCCTTGCTCTCCTAGGAGTTAGGAGTTCCCTGCTCTCCTTGCATATATTATGGGAATTTCGTTTAAAATGCATCAGTTAAAATCCAGGGTAGAATCAGTACTTCGCAGATTGAAACGGATATTCGCAAAAGAGGTCCGAGCCGAGGTTGTGTCCATTTTGAAATCTGAAGTTTGTAACGCTCAGTTAATGACATAATTTTCTTTTCTTCTTGCAAATGTTACCTTTATAATGAAGCATTTTTCTACTGTTTTATTTTCTTACATTCGTAACACGTTATATAAATATGCATGCCATTTTACTTGTGTGAAATATTTTTCCCTTCTCTATGCAAGTTATAAAAACCAATAGACTGTAGTAGACGTATATATGTACTGTTATAAAAATTACCTCATTAAAAACCACAAACCATTTCTATATTAATTAACATTATTGCTTATGATTATGATAATGAAAGAATAAAACAGTTTTTGGTGCTCCATAATAATATGTGAACATCAATATCCTTCATGGTTGAATGGCTTGTGTGAAAATTGATTTACACAGATCGTTTGAGAATAACACATAGACTCATTTTTTCATTCCCGTGTACTTTCACATCAGTTAACCGTCAGCAGTATATGAAAACTAGATTTTACTCAATTGTTTGACGCGAGCGAGGCAAACGAACGACTTCTCTCTGTTTTTTCATGCATTGTGTATCTCATGGGATTAAAAACAGACAGGCAAACCAGCTTAGTTTCATTCATACTCAGATTTGATTGACTGATCTGGGATCGGGTCACTCTTCATCATCGCATTGCATGACGTAAATGATGGGATTTAAGGGTCTTTTATAAGCTAAAGGATTCATTCAGTTTTGCACACTAAAATACAACGCTACATAATGAGTACAGATCGAGAGTCCCTGCGGACTGCAGACACATAACAGCCTTTTTTACAACGCCCACTCTCATGTCACTGTGTGCATTTTCTAATTGTAGAGGTTATGGCCCTTGCCGATTTGAAACCATGTCCCTTCGTACAGAAAGTAAACTTTATGTGAATTTTAGGATGATTTTTGTGGTTGTGGTTGTAAAAAGTGCAATATAGCACAAAAATACAATGAATAGTTCAACCTGTCGATATTCTACATGCAGCAGTACTCGGTTTCCCCCGTTTTAAATACTTTTCAGTAATGATCAGACTTCAGCTCAGCGTCATTACTCGTATGCACTTGCTTGGACTATATCACTATTAAAATTAAATGTAAGAAGTAGACAAAACGTTCAGTTCCTTGTTTTTTTAACGTATCTTTTTAAATGACAAATATTTTGCAGATAATTTGTCGACGGTTATAGGGTAAATGATAAATGATTTTAATACTGATTATTTGGTATTGAATAGTCTACACTTTAGTTCCTGCCAACAAAATAATAACGATATGAAGCGAATGATAATATACAAAACGATGTTCCCTTTTACCAAGCCATAATCTCTTGCCGAAAGGGATTTCGCAGTTCATTGTTTTCTAATTTAATGATGATTGACACAAATCCCCCAATTCAAATGTCTTCACCATTTTGTTTCCCTATATTACTGATCATCCTCCAGCTTCATGTGGATAAACGGTATGCTATTCATTTATTAAATTAAACCTGTCATATTATTGTGGCATCACAGTGGAAGAAAAGGATGAGCTTGATGTCTTTTCCATAACCTCACTCCTATTCCAGGCAATGGGACAGTAAGACAGTTTATGATCTAGTGTGTAGTGAGACATCTACAGTGAGACATGTGAGCGAGTCTAAAGTTTCGTTGTTTTTGGATAACCAATACATATATAAAAAATGATTTTTTTAAACACCAGCATTACACGTTCTAATTCCAATTTAGATAACGAATTGCCAATTTCATTGAAACGAAACGTCTAGTCAAACTGGATTAAAAAATATGAATACACCTCACAAAGTATGTTAAAACTTAAAATAATCCTTGACCTAAGCAGTTAAAGTAAAAAAGGGTAATCCCTGTCCTGCCTGACAAACCCACAAAACTGAAATACGAAAATGCAATATAAGAATATATTCATCTATGGAGATCCAGAATCAATGCATGCATGTATTGTAGAATTATACGGGGAGAAATCGTTAAAAAGTAGCACCCAAATATTCGTCAGTAAAAAAATAACCCAATTTGTTGTGTATTTAAAGTGATTTGAGGAAAGGGTACAAGGTCCAGGGTACAGCATTGATACTCTTTGTACTCTACCGGCACCCTTTCGCATATTGTGCATCTATGTGTCTTTATTGAAAGATTTTAAAGGTTATTTTAGTACATATACAGTATTATTGGCTACCGAAAATGGTTAAGGCATTTTGTAAGTTAAGTTAAGTTTAAATTTTATGATGCTTAGTATATGCAATTCAACGACAAGGGTTGAACTAGTAATAGAAAATACAATGCGATGAAACCGACCATGTAACCGAGTGTAAGCTCATGAGCGTGTCTGGTTCTCGATGTTTATTCATGTTCGCAGACCCATGAAATCATTCGACAATTTAGATCCTTTTGAAAACCATCTATTTTGTCATAATGATAATGTAGTTTAAGAATCAACAACTGCTTGTTTATCCTGTACTACCCGACACCCACCCAATATTGTATACATGTGGACTTGAACATAATAGACCAGACCAGACACAAAATATAATGGGAAGGGAAGAATATATTGCTGGATAATATTGATGTCAAAATAAATTGGTTATGATTGCAATTAGGATGTAACATAAATAACCGTGGTCATCATGAACTTAATTACTGATTCCCAGTTTTTAGTGTAATTATTTTAATGAAAATCAGTTCTTGTGAAAACGAGAGTAGATGTGAAATGTGATCCTATTTTTATGATATCATGCATGTGAGAATGCATAGGAACAATGACAATGAATCTTTTGATGAGGGTAAATCATTGTATCCGTAGTGGTATCACATCGCCCCAAATAATATTGAAGCCACTTTTATTTTGCAGAAAGAAAAAGAACAGTCCAATAAGGCATGCACGTCCATATTCGATACAAGTATATTTATTACACCAACATAAAAAGCTTTTTAGAGAATGGTTTAAAATGAAAATAAAAGCTTTCATCATTAAGGAAACCGTTATTTCCACTCAAAATACCGTGTACTTGACCCCGGAAATTCGTATCCCAACTGTGTGACTTTTTAAGAAAAATATTTTTGGCATTGATGCAGTCAACATTTAACATAATATATCATAGCAGTCATTACACCACAAAATAGATTTCCTCTGCTAACCAAATACAAACGAAATGGTACATTTGAAGTTGAAGTAAAATTCATTGCAATGAAAAATCGGGCAATAGTAAATATTTTCCCGAAGTCTTGAAAACTACAAAAGAAAAAGGATGGGTGTTTGGGTGCTACTCACTATTCATCGTTAATGTAAAAAGGACATTCTTTTCGTAATCGTGAAAACTTTCAAAAGGAAACAAATAATTCTTCTAAAATGAAACAAGATACACACGCCCCGATTGATTTGGATAGGAAATGACTGCTAAAATTATCGTATCGTATCGTAAATTGTTTGAATTATCCAACAATGTCCGTCTGTGTGAAGAGCATTTCAACAAATAGTTTAAAGTTTGGTTTAGTTTATTGATTTAGACTTTTTATTTACCTTTATAAACTATAATAAACACATCACACGTCAGAAGTAAATGAAAACGAAAGAAATATAATTCGAATGCTGCGACATTCGAACAAGAGATTTTACTGGAAATTATAATAACCCCATTATATAATTTTTAAATATTGTATACATATATTGCTTAAATATTTATTGCGAGTAAATAAAAATATCGACAAGTGTGAATCGAAATTCGACACTATGAATAACAAATTCTATTTTAAACGATTCGACCATTTGATTGATTAATTACGCTACTATGAAAAATGAAATGAGTTGCGCTGAAAGAATACCTTACTACGCAGAGTAAATGGCTATTTCCTGAGAAAATTATCTAATAAGAGTAAAGATTCATCCCTGTTCCACATAAAACACGTTAATACAAAAAAAAAACATTCAAATTATACATAACCTTAAACAAGTAATTAGATCCAAATATTCAGCGACAAAAAATGACTAATGACATGCATTCACATCATTCATTACATCATAAACCCCAATATAAAAATACATCCTATTCATAATTATTCTATAAACGCTGAAAATCGATTTTAGACGACAATTCAATTTCTTGACTTTTTGACAATTTAGATTTCGACTCTACAAAAAACATAGAAAACTGCTATTCTGCAAAACTACCTAGTTTTACATCAGAATGTCAGTTACTAACTTCTCTCTCTTCCATGCCGTCACTTTCTGTTACCAATGCTCGCTCCAAAATCACACGACCTTCTTTATACCGTTGATTCTCTTCAGTTGCAAATTCATAGATCCATCCCAACTTTGCGTCACAATTCTTGCAGGACACATCACGAACCATGTGACGTCCAGTCAACATTACTCGATCTTGAACTTCGCTGCAAAAATAAAAATGACATTTTAGTTTCTTCATTTAGGTCTTGTCTTTTACTGCAACTATCCTGCAAGTGTTACAACAACATCTACAATGTATGTATTTACCTGTAATTAAGATTCACAACTTTGCTAAACAAGAATGCTCGTCCTGTGGCACCTGTGAAACGGGTGCTTATCAATTCCCCTCTATTTGTCAATATAGTGTCACAAGATGCACATGAGAACAGCCTTGTGCCTCCAATATGCTCTAAGAAAATGCGACCCATTTTGTAACTACAAAAAAAAGTTTGTCTACAATTAATATAATTAAATACCAATACTTACTCCCTCGTGAAACTGTGTTATCATCAGTATACTTATTGATGAAACAATGAACAAACGGCCACTAGTTACTTAAAATACTTGTCATCAGAATTTACCAATGTTTACCTTTAAATCCAACAATGATCCTATGATTCAACCAATTAATTAATTTCCTCTTAAATTGGTAGGAGCTTCACCAGTTCACTTGTGAAAGTCCTTTTTACGCACTACAAAGATAAGACAAGATAAGATGTCTAACACCAAACAAAAGTTGCAAAAGAATGTAATTTTCAGCTGTTCTTGTAAGCACTACATACTACATAGTGTTTTGTGTTTGTGTACCTGTCTGTAGAAGTAGGACAGCTGAGCAGCCAGCAACAACAACAACAAAACCTTTAATGCACCCACACAAAGACTTAAAGGTATCCACAAAATATACATGACATACTACGTCGCTTGATGCCCCGTAAATATCCCGCGAATAAGTTTGCAAGCAGTAGCAGATGATTTTTGTCAAAAAGTACACTTGACTTGAGCAATTCTTGCAAGTCGGCGGAAAGTTGTGCAACATGCATGAAAAATGTGTATTAAAAGTTTAATAGTTCGAAAATGGAAAACTTGACAAAATTAAAATGAACCACTAATTAAATTTTAATACCGATCTTGACCAATTTTTAAACACATCATGGATATATTGTGGTAATAAGGCTACACATTTTTAAATCAGGTAAGTATTGTAGTTGGATGAGTGTGTGATCAAAAATATCTGTGAAATTGGGAAAATAAGTGATGAAATCATTATAATATTTGTGGTTAATTAGACTCCAAGACTGAAAAATCTTATCGAGTTACACAAATCTAACAGTTTTAGTACACATCATTATCATCATGTCGAGGTCCTTCTTCGTACAGGATTTACGGAAAGTACTGAACGGGTTGATGAAAGTTGCAAATGCAAGTGCAATTAATCATCAATCAAGATGTGAAACAGTCATTAGGAACTCCAGTATTGTGAAGGGTGCACAGGACGCCCCTGAAGTTATCAGGAAGGTATTTAAACGCAGGATACTAAAATTGAGTGTTTTTGTTCGATAGCAAGATAGACTATGTAATTTGTCGTTTATTGTTTCAATTGAAGGCACTACCGGATGACTTAAGCAATTTAGTGGAACGTGCGTCTATGGTCCCCAGAGGTGTGCAACAGTTTCTTGCTGTTGCACCCAAGTATCTACGAAAAGAAGGTTCTGCTGAGGATAGAAGTTCCCCCAGGGAGTCAAGTTATGATTTCGGTGACGAAATTTTAACTATCAGAGAAGAGGATTTAGAAGGCATTTATCTTAAATCATTGGGTATAGAAGTGCTGCAGCAAAATGAAGATGGTAGACAATATGAAAACCAAGAAGAGTCAGTGGAAAGAGAAGATGATTCTATAAAACCTAGTCATAAGCCACTTGATGCAGATGTGGCTACAAATATTGCAAGTTCGTTGCGTGAAGACAAGAGCACAAAACCGTTTGTACCTCATACAGTTCCAAGCAAACAGGAGACGTCACAAATTTCTGCAATTAATACATTTACTGCCAAACCACCTGTACCTGTATTAAGTCAACAGCCAAAACCAAAAGATGTTTTGAGGAAACCCCTGTCTACAAAGAAGCCAATATCTGTAAGCCATATTCTTTAAAAATATATACATATTTACTTGATTAAGTTAGTTTTGATTTAGTAATAATGTAATGCTATATTTTGAATTCCAGCAACTTTCTGCTACTTCTAAACAAAGAAAAGTTCCAGCTACAAGAATAAGTCGTCTCGTTACATTTGGTGGACTTGCAGCAGGACTTGGAATAGGAACGCTAACAGAAATTACGAAACGATCGTTAGGGCTTTCTGAAACCAAAAAGGGTAATTCCCTCCTGGATTCCAGTACCATTTTGACGGAGGCAAACGCAGAAAGAATAGTAGACACTCTCTGTCGCGTTCGAGGTTGGTATTTAAAATTCTATATACTAGCAAAATAAAAGATTTATATGTATGTATTTCATTTTTCTTTTGATACTTTTACAGGTGCTGCATTGAAGATAGGCCAGATTTTAAGTATTCAAGATAACTCTATGATAAATCCGCAGCTGCAGAAGATTTTTGAAAGAGTGAGACATGCAGCAGACTTTATGCCTTCCTGGCAAATGGAGGTTTGTTGATCATGATATGACATTGACATAGGTATTAGCAATCAATATTTTAATTTTAAAAGATTTAATGTTTCGTTTTGTCAAATATGTTTGATCTGATTAGAAAATATTGTCGAAAGAGCTTGGAAGCGATTGGAATAATAAATTACTTGAATTCGAGGACAAACCTTTTGCTGCTGCGTCAATTGGACAGGTACACTTGGGTAAACTGCAAGATGGACGTCCTGTAGCTATAAAAATTCAATATCCTGGCGTTGCGCAAGGAATAGAAAGTGATATAGATAACCTTATGGCAGTTCTAAAAGTATGGAATGCCATACCAGAGGGTATATTTATTGATAAGATAGTTGAAGTTGCTAAACGTGAATTATCGTGGGAAGTAGACTATTATAGGGAGGCAGAATGTGCTAAACGATTTAAAAAATTACTAGATGACCATCCGGACTACTATGTGCCGGATGTAATTGGTAAGATTACTGCAAACATTTTGCAACTTTAATTAACATAATTGCTCAACAAAATTATAATTGGTAATTGTTTTAATTTTGGTAGATGAACTCAGTACTAAGCAAATTTACACGACAGAATTAATTGAAGGATTGGCTGTCGATAAATGTGAAAATTTAGACCAAGAAACACGTGATAGAATATCATACCTTATGCTGGATTTATTTTTCAGAGAGTTGTTTGAATTTCAGTTTATGCAAACTGATCCAAACTGGTCAAATTTTCTGTATAATACCGAAACCAGACAGGTAAATACGTACGAACTCCTCTTACGGTTAAACTGGTTTGATATATAACGGTTAAAGTATTCCGTACTTGTAACAATGTTATGTGTTTTTTATGTGTTTAGATTGGTCTTTTAGACTTCGGTGCTTCTCGTGAGTATCGCAATGGCTTTGTCGACAATTACATGAGAATACTTGAAGGAGCTGCGGCAAATGACAAAGAAACTATATTAGCAGCATCCCGAGACATTGGATTTCTGACGGGCTATGAATCAAAGGTGACTTTAATCTTATAGAGAGTCAAAGTTAAAATTTTGCACATTGTAGTGACAGAATGTTAAATCTAATGTCAATAAAAAATATATTTCAGGCAATGGAAAATGCTCACATTGAAACCACACTGATTCTTGGGGAAGCCCTAAGGATTGGGGATGAAAAGTATGATTTCGGATCCCATGACTTAACTCGTAAAATACAAGGATTGGTCCCTGTTATGGTTAAAGAACGGCTCTGCCCTCCACCAGAAGAAATATATTCATTGCATAGAAAGCTTTCAGGTGTTTTTCTACTTTGTTCACGACTGAAGGGTAAAGTACAATGTAAACCAATCTTTGAAAGGGTTCATTCAAAGTATGTCTTTGGAAAACCAGACAAGTAGATATCATTAATCGTGGTTGAATTTCGTCGTACGTACATGCATATGTAAAAGCACATGATACTGTAGTCCTGATTTTCATAATATGAAATCCAATAAAACAATCTATTTTGCTTGACATTTTTTTTACATATAAATCGTTTCATTTAATCAGAAATAAAATAGAAATTAAACGAAGTATGAGTTTAGTGCATCTAATTATGCTACACGAAATATTCCATAGAGCTGGCACGTGCTCGTATACAGTATTTTACTGAGTTCGAATTATTGCTCGGTTTCGCGACAAGGACACGATATTAATTTTACGTACGTAATTACATGTGTATCAATTTCATGAATCGTCTCTTAAACTATTAACAAATAGAGTCGACATTAAAAACATGTAAAAAAGTAAATGGTCATGTCATGTCTAAACATAGAGTAATTATATAGACTGTGTGTCTAAAATGATATGTGAACACTGGGTTGCGTCATTTTATGTAAATGTCTTAAAACGGTTTCATAATAAGGCTTCACTCCACCCTTAGCTCCCCTTGATACAACCTTTTACAGCACTCCTGGGTATTGTCAATGATCTTATTCAGAAATGGAGTCCATTTTGCGTTAGGGCCCAGTTGAACAGTTTTCCTGAAAGATATTAGCAAAATTATTAGCGTATTACTTTTAGTTTCATGCATTAATTCGTTTTCAATTTTGTCTATCATGCTTTTTAGGACATAGCACTTATCACCATACCTGTAGATAAATTTCAGCAGGATTTGAGTTTGCTCTATCCATCCGTCAGATATTAACCTGGTGAAATATTTTTCAAGGTGCTCAGCATCCTCTGGCAATGGATCAGTCACAAGTTCAAGGCCTGTGCGAATCATGTTTCGTACTTCACCAGTTTCCACACATGCATTGAGAGCAGGTCTGTTGCAAGGTTTAGCCGGAAATGCAGGATAGTTTGCAGTGATGTCCCAAAACGATTTTGGGTCTATGTATTTATTTTTAGTATTATTGGAGTAATTTATTATTGGGGTCGTCTTTTCTGACAGAGGTGGCTCCGATGTGCTATGATCTTCATACACATTGTTGACATTACTTTCTGGTTCTTGTTCTTTGTTTTTCTGAAGGTTCAACTCAAGCTTCTTGCTCCGCTCAATTGCTTGCCGGCTGCTACAAGGCTGTTGATCATCAAAAGGTGCGACTGGATCGGCAATAGTTCGTCGACCTTTTGCCTAGTCATTTTTTAAAAATTCTTTACTTTCAACAAAAATTGAGACATGTGCTAAAGTTTGATACAATGTTAAATACATATGCGTACCTCTTGCAACTGAATCAAAACGTCTTGTCTAACATTTTCTGGAAGTGCCAGTAGAAATTCTTGATCTACAGATTGAACTTCGTCATAATACTTGTCCACTTTAGCTTCTTTAACTGTTTCTTCAGACCCAGCAACAGTATCATCTTTTTCATCCAAGAGATCTTTGCTGATTCCATAAAACTTACACTGTTCTTCCGCGATTTCACGAGGTAGTTGTCTTAAGACCGTAATATCCACAGGCAATTTTGATAAATCAGTTTTTCCCTCTTTCATCGAATTTTCGTGACTATTATTATAAACGCTACTGTTACCATTTTGAACAAAAGGGGTGTTTGTACCAGTGTCACGGAAAACATCATGTGACGCACTCTTTATATCGAGCTTATTTTCAGGTGTTGATGATCCAACAGTAGTGCTATCTTCAGATGATGAAGAAATTGAATAAATGGAATCCGCTTTGTTTGCTACATGGAATTCATTCACTGGAGTTTTGTTCTTCTTTTGAGAAATGATTGACAACATTTTCTGGGCTCGGGATATGGGCATGTCCGTTAATGTTCGTTGAACTGATTTCTTGTTTACTTTATCACAGTCAAATGATAAGTCTGTAAGTACTACACCAACACCCCGATATTCAGAAGGAGGAACTCGCATCTGGCGTATTATAGCAGCGGCTGTTTTAAAGAACTCATGCCAGCTTCTAGTCGGATTTAACAACGACCGAGATCTGTTGAACATTTTAAAAAAAATAGATACTTAATTTAATACATCATTTTGATTTGACTATGATTTTAATAGTTGGATCTAATAATAAGCAGATTATAGTATAAGTAATTATTCAATTACATACCTTGTCATGCTATCCACAATTCCATGTCCACCTGGTTTTATAGGATCACCAGCACCCTTCTTTCTAATTAGCAGCTTCAAAGAAAAATGTTTGGACACAGCTTGAATTCGTTCAGCCCTTGTACTTAACTCTTTGCACATTTTCATCAAAAATTGTATCACTTCATCCTCCTTCGTGAATCTGATGCCGAAATTCACATCAACAGAAAGGCTTTTGGGTCGCTCGAATCCAATTTTTATTTCTTGCGTATCGATGCCCCTGCATAAGCTGTATTAAATCAAGAATACCAAGTTAATTAATCTCATTTCGTTAAGAATGTTTCACAAGTTCAAGTGATATATATTTTTTCATACTTGAACATTTTTTCTGCTGTTTTTTCTCCAAAAACAGTTTTCAAATCTTTCAGAGGCACATTCAAGAGATCACCACAGGTCTCCACGTTGAAAGACTCGCGAAGCTTATCTTCACCAGTAAAGCCTATACCTGGTAAATCTCGAACTGGTAAACCTTGAATATACGCAGGCGCATCATTGTCCTTGAGATGATGAAGTCCATCAGGTTTAGCCAACTTTACAGCTAGTTTCGCAAGAAGTCGATTGCTTCCTATGCCTATAGATGCAGGGCAGCCGGTTTCCTCCTGTAACACGATTCACGAATTTAACGGAACTGTTTAAACATAAAAAAAATATTTGTGAATTTAAGGATCAAGAAATGGAACCAACCAGGATAATTTTTCGAAAAAATGCAGCCAGAGCCTCCGGTGTGGCACCTTGGACCTTTTTCAATACTGACGTGACATCAATCAGCATTTCATCGACACTGTTTGGTTCGACATCAAGCGTGACGCTACAAAATAAATGAAAAATTTGAACAGTCTAACTAAAAAAAAAAGAAACCCTTTGAATACGCTGAGCTTTTTTGTACAGCACACATCACAATTACCTCGCCACAGTTTCGAAAAATATCTTAGAAACTCGTCTATACTCCTCGAAATCATACGGAATAACTTCCAAGTCAGCGCACTTGGTTTTTGCATCTCCAACCCACATACCATTGCGTATGCCATATTTCCTGGCTTCGTAAGACGCACATGCTATGTCCGATCTGGAATCGTGTGTTTTTCCAACGCAATGCGTAACAACGACAGGCTTACCACGCATATTTGGTCTGCTTAGTAATCCAACAGACGCAAAAAAGCAGTCTAAATCAACGTGCATGAGGATAACTGCAAATTATTAAAATGTGCGGTGTAAATAGTTGTTTCATTTTCAAATTCATTTCCATTGTTGATTGATACACTAATGATATAATGTATAACATACTTTCGTCATTTGGAAGCGACAGTCCATTGCCAGTCTCTCGGTTTATTCCTTCTATTTCTGATTCAAATTTTTGTAAATTTGAAAAGGCATGTGTATCAATATTCCTTCTGAGATTTCCAATAAGAACTTGCATTTCCTTCTTTTGATCAGATATTAAATGAAGCCGGGAGCGTCCGAAAAAATCTTCTATAAACCCATCATCAGTTGCAGTCTTAATCCCCTTGTTTATCGTAGGCGAAGTTGAAGTTTGATTCATTACCGATTGATCAATTTTTTTCGGAGGCGTCGTACATTCCTTGACTGACTCGTTGGATGAAGGTAAATCAACAACTTCGATTTCTTCTACTCGCTGTTGCACGTCCGAGTTTACACTGATTTCGTTGGAAATTTTCGTGAGACTCGGTTTAAGGGGTGTTAAAGGTTTACTGGCAAATTTTCTAGCTGGGCTGGGGAACAGTTCTTGCGAGCATTCAAAAAATTCTTCTTCGCTGTCACTAACTCGATCCCTATCGTCATCATCAACAATATCACTGACCACATTGCCATTCGAACCATTCGTGGCAGATTCCAAACCATTTCCGTTTACCTTAGCGTTGGTGTTAACAGCATCTTTCCTTTCATTAGTGGAATTTGAAGTAGTTTCGGAGTCGTTTGCAACCTCGCCAGTGGGAGTTTTCGCAGATGACATTATCTGGGTAAGTGTCATTTGATTTTTTTCCCTATTCAAAAAGAAGCATAAATATCAATGTATTTTGTGAAATAAACATTGCCATTTTGAAAAATTAAATACATTTATTTATTTATCATGGTACTAGCAGTCTTACTGATTTGGGTTGTAGAGCTTATACTTTCTAATGTCAAGTGCATAGCCAGCCTCAATACTATCCATGATCCAATCTGGGGTGATTGTTTTGGATCCATGTCGCCTAAACAGTAAACATGACACATCATTTTTTTCGAATACATTCATTACTCTTTGAGTTCTCTCTTGTTTGACTGAATTTCTTAACTTACATCTTTGAAGGGGCAGACAAATTAGTGGCGACGACATACGTTGTTCTGGAACTATTGTAGGGATGAAATGTTCCCCCGTGAAGGACGAAAATTTCACGTAGTTCAGGCTCTGGAGGATCTAAAATTAAACGTAAAGATGTGTATACTTCATTGAAGGAAAAATATAAATGTGCGTTTGAAAAAGTATCAGGAATAAGATAAGTACTTACTTGTGTATCCATTAATGTAAATAGACACTCCTTTGAATATTTCAGAGATATCTTGGACCGCATCATTGCCATTCAATCCTCGAGCGGACTTGTTAAACTGATTGTCCAGCTTTGCCCTTTTAACTGCCATGTAGCCTCCCTACATCAAGTAATTTCAAATGTCAAATAAGGTTATAACCGGTTATATAATATACAATCTTATTGAAAGTCAACAAGACAAAAGATAATATATACCCCCTCTTCAAATCCATTTTCCCCAAAATGCCTCCGACCTTGAACTGCTTTGTTGGTTGCAGATTTCTTCTTAGCGTTGAGAAAACTGCTAAGGTTCTTTGCACCAGCTCCTCCTCCGTTGGTCAACTCCATATTTGTGGAGGCCGTCAATGACTTAGGAAGAATTTGAGTAAGGGACATTCCTTAAAATTATTATCAGTCAAATAATTCAAGCACTTAATTTCTACGAACACACTCAAACTATCCACCTCTGACAACTGAAAACTTCAGGGTGCTACCACCTGATTTGATTTATTAACACTTTTTAGTTTTTTAAACTAAACTACTAAACTGAAGTGAAGTTATTGATAATGAATTATGAGCTACATCGATTGATCTTGATACTGCACTTCTATGCTATCTAACAGCTGCAAGCACAGTGCTTTGTCTTTTGTTGATATGTCGCTTGCATGCATTGAAGCCTTGAAGCTTTCTATTCTAAAAGCAAATGTATGCGAAGTTGGCCCCCACCCCCAGCGAAGTTGGCCCCCAGCCCCCAAAATGAGAAGTTGGCCCCCAGCCCCCAGAAGTGCGAAGTTGGCCCCCAGCCCCCAGAGAAGTTGGCCCCCAGCCCCCAGAAGTGCGAAGTTAGCCCCCAGCCCCCAGAGAAGTTGGCCCCCAGCCCCCAGAGAAGTTAGCCCCCAGCCCCCAGAGAAGTTAGCC
>JAQFZH010002498.1:0-16365 GCA_034695485.1 Entomobrya nivalis | reverse complement strand
ATCAAGACCCGTGGAAAATTTATAGCCGATGTGGCATGAATAATCGAAATGAGATAAAGTGATCTTCCAATTTTTCCTTCTAACGCGCACAGGGAGACACACAGCACTCCTTTTTGCTGCTGATACCAAAAGTCATCGAGCAGAAACAGATTTTTTTTTTCAAATACCATCTTCAATTTTTATCCGATTAGTTTAGCATGAATTTATATACCTTTGTTTGTCTTTTCTCGGTATAATAATGCCATAACTTATGGTTTTACAGGTAATACTTAATTTAAGGAAAAGGATTGTCTTTCGATAAACATTTCCCTTGCTGCTATTGCCTCTTCTTCTCTCTGAGAGCAATGACAATGAAAGGAAGAAGAATAAGGCAGGTGCGCAAAGAAGGAAGAAGCTTTTTAAATTCAATGAGCCATAGATCAAGCTTCCATTTTGTTCAATGAACAATAATCATGTAAACTGTACAGGTGACTTGTTAACTGTCTCACACAGGATACCTATGAATTAAAAGATTAACAATTTCAACTTGACCTTCAACTGGTAAAATTCCTACCCAATCATATTACAACGCATATCATTACGATTAACGCCTTTTATTGTCATTATCAAATGTGTCGCTTAGTTTGGTTTAGCAATTCCTGTTGATCGTATTGACCGAACAAGAATTTAAAAAAGTACAGAACTACATGCAAAGCTAGCAGTTATATTTCATGGTACAAAAGCGACCGGTGCTGTCCCGGTAGTTAAGAATGACAATAATAATAGTCCTTGTAGTAATAACCATAATCATAAAAGTAATAATTGTCGTCGTCGTGATCATGATCAACATAACAGAAATATGTGTGTGTTGCGACGTTCTTGTTATTGACCACGGACCTGTTGTTGTGCAATGTACAGTCAACACTTTACATCTGCATTCCTAACTCTCTTATACCACAACCACCATCATCTTCATAAAAAAGCTCAATAATGAAGTAACTTTAAAAAAACGAGTGGAATTGTCATTGCAACGTTGTTATAATTGCTCACTTGTTCATCATCATCGTGATCAAAATTCTGTCATTGTACTTGAAGCAGCTTCTTTATTATTTCGCTATCGTTTGAGTAGACTGAACCGGATAGAAAGAGGAATAATAAGCTTTTGATATTATTTGTTGTTATTACGTTACTTACTACCTTGTAGCTTTCAAAACGATCAAAAAGTATTAGTATTTTCTGTTTCTAAAGAATAGTCTGTAAATATTAAAATACTTGTTTAGATTCGAGATATTAAAAGGACAGAAAAATATCATTTATTGTTATTATTATTAGTGTTATTACCATATGAAATAGTTAGGTGCACAACAGGCAGCTACAGGAGACAAAAAAAGAGGAAAAAGTTGAGAGGAATTTAATAATAAAAAGCATAAGAAGTTAAATATGTACATGTGTAGTAGGAGTAGTGGACGAATACACAATCATATATTGAAAATAAAACTTAGTGTCTTGAGTAGAGAGAGAGAGGGAGAGAGAGATGAACAGAATGGATTGGACGACAACGCAGAAAAAAGGCTGAAGAAGACGAAGAATGGTTTTTTATATTTTTATACGAAATAAATCAATGGGGATTTATTTTAAAAACGCAATCTGTATTGTTAATCAGTGGCGATAAATCTGTCAAATGAATGTTGGAATGCCGTAGGTTTGTAAGCTGATACACATGCATGGACACGGACACACTGAGTGAGTGAGCTTGAGTGAGAGCATTGTAATATTATTATGGCTGTTTATAATAATAACAGTGGAGATTGGAGATGCATTTTGTGAAGCAAGTATAAGAAGCAAAGCTGATTGTGATAGGAAAGCTGAAGAAGAAAACGTATCCATGACAAGGGTCAACTCTGCGGGATGTCGCCGTTGTTGATAAAAAATACACATCATCCAAAAAAATACCAAATCCCAATCCTCCTACATTTTCTCGATCTTTACCAAACCACCAAACCCGGCAAAAAACCATCACACACACTCTCTCTCCAGCTCCTTGTAAGAAACCTGTACTCCTTTTGTATTTTGCTTCCCAGAACCGATTATAATATTAACTAACAGTGTGTTTTAATGGGTAGGGTAACCAAATAGACTTCGGAGAGAGAGAGGTAGAAAGGAAGATGGAACACGTTAATTTCTTTGGAGCATTTAGAAAGACACCAGAAATATGGATTCATTTTCTATCACAGCAGTACATCCATCCAGCAGGCTAGACTGTGTGAGAGAGAGGAAAGATTGCTGCATAAAGGAAGATTTTTTAAAGAGAACTTCATTCTCTTTAAGAAAATTCTCTTTTAAGGAGTAATATTTCTTCATGTTTCGAATTCAAATGACTTATGAGTTTAAATCATCAGGAATTACATGTATTTTTTCTTAAAACAGCAAAACAATATGGTATTTAAATAGTGTATTTGAGATTGAAACAAAGTACTGGTGATTCACCTAGACAGTCACTACGATTGCAAATTTACATGGATAGTGGCAACAGATCTGGGGGATGTGAAGAAATACACTTTTCTGAGTAAGCAATACATATAATCAGCAAGTGATCCATCCAACTAAGCAAGCCAGCTAATAAACTAGCGCCTCGAACCATATCAACGTCTATAATGAGAAAAATAAGATAATTGCCTTCCGATAATAATTGCTATCCCGTCGAGAGTGACTGCTTTCCCAAAATACCGAACACTTGCAGCATTTTCGTCTTACAAGTTACTCTATATTGGCTTACCTATTTGCTCATTTTTCATTGTCGCCCTTTATTATGAAAGGAAAATCTTTGAAACAATAGCTATATATTACAAATTGATAGAATTGAATGTACGACATGTGTTGTGGTTTAAAAAAAATCTTTTGTTCTCAAATAAACCACAATGTTAATTCTATCCAATATAAAGTCATGCAATAAATTAAATTGACAATGTATAAATAATCCTTTATGTTATTATTATTACTACGGTAATCCGTTTTAAGAAGATGATCATGTGGTCACTACACCGAGCTTGACTGTAGAAATGTAGTGATGAAGTTGTATGCGAGCGTTTACCATAGCCTCGATTTTGTGATTGTTGTCACAATTGTAACCACAATAATAAAATAACATAAGGAAACGAAAAAGAATTAAGTCGTTCGATCAAGTACAGATAAGATGAGCCATTAGTCTGTTTTATTTATTGTGTTTAATGAGATTGACTGAGAGACACTGCCTTTTCTTTAATATACGGTTAGGCAATAGAGATCGGTATCATTTCCTCCAATTTCTTCCAAGAGAAAAGCTGAACATAAACTGAAATGGTTTTACGATGAGAAGAGTGGAAGTAAATAGATCTCCTATCATTTAATTTATATACTTGCTATTCAATAATTACCTATCTGATAGGCAACATCTTAAGTGGCCAATTGCTTAATTTTCTATTAAACGTCTTTATAGTTGACTATACATAGCTAATGATAAGTTGGTATAAATTGATTTTTACGTCCGCAGTAAACTCTAACTGAGGTCAGGATTTTTACGATTTGCGCTAGATTTGTACGTAAAGTATGTGGGTAACGTATCATTGCACTCAAGAGTGCGCTCTGACATTTCTCAGCTTATATTATAATCAAAATCACATCTTGACTGCTATTACAAATCAGAGGCCCCTTGTGTGTGCTTGTACTTGTACGTACACTTTGTAAAAAAGGGACCACTCAAAAACAAAAGTCGCGTAAGGTATACATATCTTTATGCTACGAGGTAATCTCTGATATCCTGGTGCTGTAACGTGATATATTCTGCTACGAGAAACAGCTCCACTCACTTCATTTCACAAGACGACATGAAAAGGCAAAAAACAGGTAAATTGTATGATAGTTATATAAGCTCAGCATGCATGTACTTGGGCTTTTCAAAGAAAAATAATGCAATGCTTGCTCTCTTCTGCGAACTGTATTAATGTCATTCATTTTAAAAATTGCAAAGGGTAAAAGTTTGAAAACATAACGAAAAGCCGAACATGTCTACCCAAAATAAACTTTCAATCCTTTGATAAATGTTTTCGTACCACATACATGCAATGCACTCCAAAGCTTTTTATAAAGAATATTTATATTTCTCAAACAGCTTCTGCATCACAACAACCACCTAGTACGTTATAAATATGTACATGCACAATTTATGCATTTGGAGACAGAAAATGTGCAATTCCATTTACTAATATTATCCATCTCATTCCTCAACGTCTTGGGTATGTTTCATATTTTGATGTCTGTACTTCCCCCTTTTAAATCCTCAATTCTCAATATATCATAAAATGATCCGTAAATATTTAAACTAGTCTATTCTCTTTTTCTCCATTCATTTTTACAAATAGTATCAAAACCAATGGGATAATATAGCTATTACCGTTATTACTATCATTGTGCGTCAAAATAATATGCATATGAGCAAGTCGTCGTGTGTATGAGTGTGCGTGTGTCCCTCCATCATCCTTTTCTATCATTGATGCTACCATTCACCACACTACCACCACCATCAAATATACTTATTCCTATTTTCTATCAAGTGTAAAGACGTAAAATACAAAGTGTCGTTATGTTTGGTGCACGACATACCACATCACATCACTTCTTCTTAGGATCATCCCTTGGTCGTGTATTTTTTTCTTCATGGGATTTTGAATTTTTGAGCAAGAATGACAGTAAAAGCAAAAGAAGGAAAAGCAGCAGAAAGAAACAAGATCAGAAAGCAAAACAGAGACAAACAATTCTCTCCGATTTTTGGTGCGGGGAATAATATTATATCAGGATGATGATAAAACGGAAAAACAACTCAAAGAGAGAGAAGTGGCAGTATTTTTTATACTTATAATGTGGAGTATTGTAAAATATAAGCATATTAAAGTACAACATAAAAACATTATTACACTAGTGTTCCGACAAAAAATTATTATCATTATAAGAAGGCAATGCATATATTACACAATATATACATACTTTATAATGTTTGTTTGCTGGTAATATATACGTAGGCAATTTCACGACCGTCCGACCATTTTTAGAATGTGATATCTCAGGAAGATAATGATGAATATACTGGATTGTTGTATGATTGGATAGTCCTAGGTATAACTTAAAAATCCCACCAAGGATTTTACTCTAGCTGCTTTGGCTTAGAAGCAACGTGGCAATCTTTAAAAAAGCCAAAAAACTATTTTTTCGGGTTTTTTCAGGTACATTTTTTTCAATTGCACATAAGTTTCTAAATAGAAGGAAAGAAATTTTACTCATGATAAATAATTAGTTCTAGTGAATCGGCGTTTCATTTTTGGTAACCATTAGCTCTGAAAAGTCGACCATTTTTGAGCACTGAAAAGTGTGATTTTCGTCAAAATATGATTTTGCGCTTTTCCCATTAATTTTTCGCTAATTTTGGACTTCAAATTTTTGCTTTCTGAAGTGTCAATTTTTAACGTGAACATCTAGAGCAATATCCTTTTGCACATTTTTAAGCTAGATCTTTGGCTATATTAAAATTTTATCTGCTGGCAGATTGTCCCATTTTCCTTGGAGCTATCGCAAAAGGAAAATGGTCGGATTGACGTGAAATACCCTACGTATTTATATGTATGTATGTATTGGACGGATTTTATTTTTTGGTTGATTCATTCATTGAAAAGATGGGAAAACCGTAGGAGGTATTATTACACTATAGCTTAAGCCGTACTTAAGGTTTACATTTTGCCACAGACACAGCAAGGAAAATAATGCGAGCAGCGAAAAGGATCTTTCTTTTCTCCATCTATTCCATTTACATCATGACAGATGCACCTCTCTTTAAAACATGTATGCGCTATTGTCGCAGCAATAATAAATATGACTTCTGTTATCCCTAAAATATTTATATTTGCTAGGGGAAAAATCTATATACTAACTTGTACATACCGATGCCAATGCATATTAGCTGACAGCACAAAAAGAAATTTGCGTAAAATATGAGATAAATATTGTATATCTCATTGTCAGTTGTTAATAGAGGTATGTTCAGTGCCGAAGATGGGTACATACCGATTAAATGCCAACATAAAATTCACGTGTTGACTCATCCTCTGTTTTTTGCACCCAACTAACCATCAAAACAATAGTAGCTTATTGAAAAAAAATACTTTGATGGAGACGATGTTTATACCTAAGTGACAATTTGAAATGCATGAATACAAAATTGATGCATCGATAAATATGAAGCAATAAAATATTGATGTCTTTTGCTCATGGAAAAAGACCTTTCATTTATTGATTCTTTGTTGCTTTTTTGGTAATGTGTTTCGTCGAATTGTCATACATCTAGTAGGTCCTTGTCAAATATATATTCACATCTACATACATACGTAGGTATAAATACATAAGTAGCTTTATACGTGAATGAAGTATTTGGGATGAAATGAGTGAAAAAGGTCAACATATAAAATATATTAAGATGCACTTTTACAGTTTTTAATGGTACCCAAAACTGGCAATACCAAGTGTGTGATTGCGAAAGGGTTAAAAAGGTTATGTGACGCCTTTACGTTAAAACGCTTTTACATTTGACAACACACAGCCAGATGTGATCGTTTCATTTCAAAATTGCTTGGAACTTTTCATTTTCATACATTTTCTTGTGTTGTGAATGAACAAAATCACTCGAAAAAACTTAGCTACTAATCAGATAATAGGTGTGCTATATTTTGTTTCCTTTTGAAATAACCGCAAAAAACCAACATTGCACGTTGACGTGCCTCTTTAAATCGCCCACAATTTCAGCGTTCTTCATCATATAAAATCCATCTGCCAGCATCACCACAACACAAACCATCACGACAACCACTGCATTATGAAAAGGAAAAATTGATGTCAACCTATTTATCAGGATTATATAGAGTACCATTTTTGAAAATAGGGACAACAGAAACGCAATAATGCCACATATACACTATACCATTACTATAACATGCAATCTATTCCTTAATATTATTTTATTGTGACAGAGAAAGAAGAAAAAGAAAGCGTCAAGTCGCGAGAATCTATTATTATTACTACTCATCGTCACTCACTCGCATTTTTTATTATTATTATTTTCTCTTATTGTCGCTGTTGTTGAGCAGTCACCGGCAAAAATATCTATAATAATAAAAGTATACTAAGGAAGACGACAACCATTTTTCCCTCTTTCTCTCGACATCCTCCCAAAGGATGTATAAAAACTATCAACAAAATAAAATCCACATATATACATACATACATACATGTATGTGTGTGTGTATCACAAAGTCGTGGTGTGGGAGTGAATAAGTACAAAATGATGAATAATTTGGATTCCGTCCTGGGTCTCCCTGTACACCACATATATAACCAGCTTACTATCACCATTCTCATTCACTCACTCCACAAGAATCAAATCCTATCGCGACTTACAGAGATAGAGAGAGCATTTCGTACTGTTCCGTTCAGTAAAAAAAGAAATGAAACGTAATGCATACAAATATATTATCCAACATACAACATTGTTTAATGCACCGACACCATTTGAATTTATAGGAAAAATATGATGAATGCATAATATTTAAGTATACAACACAGACTCAGGGAAATATACTTAAATGTACATGTTTCCTCACAGTAGTCCCCCTCTTTGGTTTAAAAAAGTCAGATATGATACGAGTATGAACTTTTTGATAGTTTTCACTAGAAAGTACAGTATATCGGTATGTGTCGTTTTTTTCTCACTCTCAAAATTTCTTTTCCCTTTTTGCCAACTTTACTTTTCGTTGTGACAATACGTACAAATACTATTACGTCGCTCATTTTTGTTTATTACCTTCTCACTCTCTCTCTCTTTCTTTCTCTGCTTCATTCATCTCTAATATTGCAATGTACTGTTTTAGGTGCTTTCATTCAAACTCAATAAAAAAAAGTTCGAACAAAGTTGAATGCCTTTAGCTTTGGTAGATGCAGCCTGCACACTACTCACTTTAGATAATTCACACTCGTATAAATAACATGTAAAGTAGTAAGTCAATCACATATTTATTTTATAGATCCTTGCTTTCCTTTGTACATTAGAAAGGCAAGTGTGGCTTTAAAAAGCGGAAATGGGGGAGAGAAGATTATGAAGTAGTGTAGAGTTTGGGATAAGAAAATGTAATGCTGAACCGGGCGCAGAATACAGTCGTGACAAAAGGAGAAGAAATCTTTTTGATAAATCATTATAATGTTGTCATGGAAGTAGTCAAAGAGGATTTGAGATTCTCATAAATATTTTTTCTTTTTCCTTTTTTGAAGTTTGAAACCATTGAGTGTAAGGTGGGTAAGGAGGAAGGTAGGTATATATACATGTTTGAGAAAGTAAGGAAATGGTGACATTATTGATACTATTAGAGGTACAATACAGGAAATGGGCTGTAAACAAAAATATTTATTACGGCTTTCCATATCTGAAACGAGATATTATTACTTTCATGCAAAAAAAAGTGTAGCATAAAGCCATTCTATGTCATCATCAGACTTGAAATGAAAGGGTGAAAATGAGACAATGCTTTGCACAAAGATTTTACTTTTTGATGTCTACACTGATATTGTGGTGTCGTACGTGCTTGTGCTGATGAGCCTCTTGTGTAGATGATAGTTTTAAATACGGTCTATTTAACAACTTCGAGTATGCTAAACGTAACAGATTTCAACAACAAAAAAGGGAATAAACTTGAGTGAATATATGAGGCAACATGGAGCAAGACAAAAATATAAGGTAGAAAAGTAAGAGCAAATTTCTTCCCAATATCAAATGTAAATGGGTGATTTTATAAGATAGTTTTCCCCTTTTGAGGAAAACAGTAATAGCCATGCTTCTGATACCACCACACATACTTGTACTTCTTTTGTGTGGGCATCCCTGGAATGGAATAAAATGAGAAGATAAAATAAGTAGTGTGGAGAAGTGGTGGTGGCAAAAGAAAGTACATAAAACTGTCTGATTTCTAACTGCTGCTGCTACGCAAACAACGGCAACTTCACAGACGAAGGAGGTGGTGCTGAGTGGCTAAAGTACTCTTTCGGTTTTTAGATGGAATTTAAACGTTTTCAACAGGCCACATTGAAAACTATTGAAAGATTTACTTTTGAAGGAAAAAGGCAACAAGGGAAACACTAGCAATAATATGGCACACAAGCTACACACAAACCACCATTCGCACAGTCAGCAGAATATCTATATAGTAGTGTCGCGGTATTCTGGAAACAGAACAAACAACAGTGACAACAACCGGAAAAGAAGAAGTTAGAGAAAGAAGGCATAAAACAAGTGAAGTGGTGTAGCATTTTGAGTCTTTTGCTATCTCCAAAAATACCTACGCATATAAAAATAAGTAATAGTGAATGTATAAAATAATAATAATAAAAGGAAAGTGGAGGGAAAACAAAAGGACTCATCATCATCACCAACAGTAGCTTCAAAAGCTCCTGTTTGCACCCACCAACCTTATACTGTGCTTATACCTTCACGATGCAGTATTCAGTTTGCAACGGGCGAAATGATGTAGAAGAGAAGACGAACAAGAGGAATAAGAAAGTTTTTTTAGGGAGAAGTGGTGGTGACTTTATATATTATATATACTTACTTACCAAGAAAATAAATATTAGAGGGAGACAGACGCAAACACACACAGAGTAGAGTAGGAAAGGAGCGAGAGAGTGTAAACATCTCTTTTTCTTGCTGCTTCCTTTTACTTAAAAAGAATAAGAAAATTTGAAACTGTAGTGTATATAAATAACTAGCAATAAGTAAGCAACAACAACGTGTGCCTCTTGAAATCAGTATATCACCACCACTTCCACCACCATCAAAAACCGCTGCTATTACTACTAGCAGTAGTAGTGGTGGTGGTGGTAGTATCGAAGAAATAAATATAATGGAGCCAACCCATGCGATCCTATTTTCTGTGGTCAAAGCCATTAATGGGTGGCTTCTTTTTAAAAGCATTTCACTATTTCGGAAGCAATATCGGCTTTTGCTGTTATACATTACTTTTCACACACAAAAACCAAGAGAATTAAAGCGACACAGTAGAAACAGTTGTCCATACGAATATGGTGTAGAGGCTGAGACCTAGAATTTGATACCATTTGCCCATACATCACCACCGCCATCATCATACTTGGTTTTTATCAGAGTACGACTTGTTGTTGTGTTGATGTGTCCTCCTCTTGCTATTTTCTTGAAATTTCTATTCCTGAGTGAAAAACTTACTTTTTGTAAACAAACCAACTAGCAATAATGTGAATTGTTGAAGCTGACCTCATCCAGTATTGTGTATTATACAATAGTAAATTCTCTAATAGAGTAAATCAACAAAAATAAGCGTATACCTCAATCATTATGTTAAAATTATTGCTTTTCTCAGAGAAAGTAAACACAGCCCTTCCCAACAAAAAATACCAAATAGATACTTCTAATGGGATCTTGTATTGAAATGTTAAATGTTAAGGTCACATAGTCACATATGTACATACATTTGTGCTAAGCTTAATTCATTCCGTCAAAACAAGTAGAAATTATGCATCATATTTCGAAAGCTGGAAATGGTTTTGTCAACCAGGGTATTATAATATATACATAAATGCACGAATAGCCACTGACTTCCGATTTATAATCTTTATCTCCTGTATAAAAGCAAGTTTACTGGCTATACTACCATTCCAAGTAATACGCATTTATAAATTCGTAGTAAGCAATAGTAATAAGCATTGCATCAGAATCAAACTTTTCCTGGTGGAGAATGAAAGTTGAATTTAGAGAATAATATTTTAATCCCGCTGGAGAGGGCAAGTAACAGCTTTAGTTTAGGAGAAGTGTAGTCGTTGCGATTATGGACTGTCTTCACATCTACATTTTAGCCCGCGCCATTTCAGTCGCACCATTATTGTACCTTTCAAGTTTAGTTTAGTTTCAAGTCTCTTGTATTAGGATGCAGGACAGGGAAACAGTTTATTTGTCCGTTTGCAGTATCTCCAGCTTCTAATCACCTCAAACCTCAATAGATTTACATTTAGAATGACATTACAATTTACAGATTTAGAAAATTTCTATATACACTGATGTAGTGTGTCCCTATTGATTCTAGTTCAAACCTGTTGACCCAGGTCAAAGTTAGGTCAAGGTATTTTTGACAAGCAAATAATAATGAGTTCAAAGGGAGACAAGTACTTCAATGTTGTTGAATGAGATATTTTGTATCGTGCTAAGACTTTTTTACAACAGGTTTACCTATTTTATTATGTATAGGAAAAGTTGTATAGGATAAAACCAACCGGTAGCTTTGTTAATTACTATGGGATAAAAGATAAACAAATACGGATATGGTCGGAATGTGTAATTAGGATTTAATCACAAATTATACACTTACATCCGATTATATACACACTCCTCCGCTTCAGTTCATGTTATTGTTGCTCATTTCTCCTGCTGCATACAAATAATCATTCTGATTGAGTGTAGTTGTTATTCCTCCAGTTGTTGTACATTACCACCTTGGGCTAAACAACAATAATGTCGAAGAAAATATAACGTCAAGTGCTTTTATAAATCAGAAAAAATATTTCCCCGTTCTGAAAAAATATATTTACATGCAGTTGCAATAATAAAATATTTTCGAAGCTGTATGCATGATTTTCGTCATTTAATTTCAAAATACGATCAATAATTGTATGGCAATCATTATTTGGTTCGTAGTTCGTACAAGCTTTAATTAACAAAGTGATTTGCATATTCCATACGCATGCAACTGGTAAGTGTGTCCTACTCTAAGACATATGAGTAACGAGACTAGGAAATGAGAAAAGAGACTTGTATGCTTGCAATTTACTGCAGTACTTTTTAATACTGCGCAGTTATGTATTTGGAACAAGTCAATGATCTACCAACATAAAAAACAAAATCGTAAATATTTCCCACTAAAACCGTTACATATTATTGCATAATATACAGCATTACTTTCGATTGCATCCATTTCCATATAAATTTTTAACGTCCGAGTAATAAGTAAAACATAAAAGTTTTTAATAATAAAAGTAGCCTGTGTCACTCTTACTACATGCATAGCAATTATATTGGGAAAGGTGCCACATATATCTGTATTTCAACCAATACAGTGCTCCTCCCACCAACTCTGGTTTTCTCTTAAGTTTAGCAAAAAAACTGGAATGAAAGATCGATAAAAAGGTATGTTATTGCCCTATATGTAAGTACAAGTACATTAAAAGGTTCGCTGAGACCGTATTGCAGGTGCCGAGAGGTTATAAAGCATTTATACAGTAATTTACGATATATATCACATAGCCCCAGAGATTCTGAATTATGCTCGTCTTTCTCTCCACTTTACCCAATTTATTAAATTCTTACAAAAAATTGATGTATAGGTATGCCCGGTATGTCCACACTATATTCTATTCACATTATATTCCGTGACCATCCCTTATTAAATGCGTTGTTTGTGAAGCTCATGATGATTGAAGGGATAACGATAACCCCCTTCATCAACATCATATCATCTTCTAAGCAAAAACATTTCTTATCATCTCATTCTTGCCTCTTTTTGAAAAAAAGATGAACATTTTCTTTCATTAGACTCAAGCACTCACAACAACAAAAACACACGAGCGTTCAAAGTCAAAGAGAAAATTAATCGTAAAACAGCACAAGAGCAGTTCCACTTAAATTGGTATGCGTTTTAAGTAACAAAAAATAAAAACACAAGAGATGAAAAGGGAGGAAGGGAAGCACAGTATTTTCTTCACTTCAAAAGGATTATTTCGTAGTAGTAGCATAGTTATTTTATTTTATTTATTCTTTTTCCACTTCTAATTTTCCCTTGTAGAAAACTTAAAGCTATGTACTATACTATCATGAATGTACAGTACACGTTATTTGCTTAGTTTTCCTTTGATAAAATGATCCCTATATAAATTATGACGTAAACTGTACTTATTTGATGATCACATCATCTTCACGTTAATGATTAAGATGTTTGCTACTCAACCTTTTAAGTTGTTTGTTTCATGATTTTGCACACGGGCAGCTAGTCAGTGAATGAAGAGTTGATTACTATATTCTTATATTTGTGCTCTTTCAGTTTCACAAGGAATCGCAACTATGTTAGGTATCTGTAATCCGTATCATCATCACTCCCCTTCAAAAAAAAAATCTGCTTTGCTCTTTTTCTCAACTTCAGCACACAATATGGAATTCATTTTGAAAAAAAGAACAACAAACATTTAGCGTTCCAGTGTATTTTACAATGACTATGTGTGTATTTTATGTATAAGCCGTTAAGAAAACTGAGAAAAGTTGAAAAAGTTAGTTGGTAAATAAATATGTTTATTTTACGGAGGAGAAAACGGAGAAAAATGAGACTGCTGTTGTGAGGAAACTTTTTTCTCCAAAAAAGAAATGAGAAAGAGATACAATCAGATACAAGAGTAAACGTATTTTAGTAAAATGAAAGGACGAGAAACAAAATAGCAATGGAAAGACATAGAAATAATTACAAGAATGAAGAATCCTTTCTTTATCCAATTCAGTATCATTTCATCCTCACATCAGCACCACTTTTATCCCATTTCATTATTGAATCACTTTGTCTTTGTAGTTATTTAATGACTAGGTGTAATTGTCCATTTGTTAATGAAGTTACCCTAACTTGGCTACAATATTTAAACTATTTACTCGATCATTTGCCGCATGCTTGTTTCTTAAAGAGGCATGTAAGCTTGCGCTGTCGATTTCATGGCAACACATTCTTATTCGTGTCGTTTATGTACATAAATACGTAGAAATGATACTCCATGGCCTCACTTTTTACTCCTTTACTAAAGAAAAGGTTTTAAAATAGATAAACTTTGCGTTTCCATATATTTTTCTTTCAAAGTTGTTCAGACTTAAAACAATTCATATAAAGTCCTAAAATTAGTCTATCTTTTTTGCAAAAGGTATATATATTTTTTTACTAATGCTTGGCCTGGGCCTGATCACAATCACGTACGTTCTTTTATCATCACTGCTTTGGTTTTAGTTTCAATAATATCTGCAGTACAACTTGCGCCATCTTTCATAAGATCGTTTAGGCTAGCTAAAAAGAAGGAAAACGAGATTCGGCTACTTCTAATAATATGAAAGCATTAAACAAGATTGACATAAACTGCTCTATGTTTTATGTGGAAATAATTTAGAAGTGCATATTATTCCTCTTGTTAATCTGAAATGTAACCTTTCGGGCTATTAAAATACTTTTATTTGAATATATTTGGATGCAGGGAAGAAAATTCTACTGTTACTTTAAAAGAAAATCTCACCATTCAGTATTTAGATGCATGCAACATTGTGATTTTTTGTCTCATACTTAAATATAAATTACAATATAAATTAAGACGACTAAGCGTTTTCAATATAAATCAAATATTTTTTTACTCATCTCATATTATTGATAAAGTATACGATCTGCTAAATTAGATCGACTAAAGAATTCGTGTTCTTGTATGTATTTATTTTTCCCGTCTACATGATGGATTGTACTCGTCATAGTAAAGATCAGTAGTCGGCAAGAGGCAAACAGACAAAGAAATGTACATCTATAGCAATAACAATATGCTGATGCATAAATATGCCGAATAAAAAATGAAAGACAGGAGAAAGGCTTTTGGAACAACCTTTAAAAAACTTCATCATCATCACCGTCACTACGATTGATCTCATCGGATCTCACAATAAATACCAAGTCAAAAGGTTGATTTTGATTGTGAGCGTAAAAGTGTAATGGAACAAACGAGCTACACAAAAAAAACATACATATAAACAAACTGCAAAGTATCACTGCATTGTTATCGTTATTATTACTCTAACAAGCTAACACATCACCATCACCACCACAATAAACAAGATTTTGAATTGATCATTGATCCAAATAAACGATTGACCAACACAGGGACAGATCCATTATCAGGTGGAAACCATACAATAAATCATGTCTTTTTCTACCATGTCAACTTCCCATACAACAAGGAAGATACAGCCAGAAATGATCAATCCATTCCACCTTGTGTTCCACCAATCCAGTTGAATATACATACTAGTTTACCTGCTCAATCAAATCAGATCAGAAGATCAAAGCTTAGAGCATGCCTGCACCATCATCGTCATCTCTAGTTCAACAATTCGTCCCGATCATTCAAGCTCAATTCAACTTTTTTTCTTGTTTTTTTTGTCGGCTTGTGTTCCTTCGAAGAAAAAAAAACAAGAAAAATTTAGTAGATTGATACGTAGATCAATAGCCCTGCATATAAAAACGTATCATTTGCTTAGATATAAAAAGAAGACACACGGCTGCCCGACACACGATTATCATATTGGACACATTGTACCTCGGCGTGAAGTTCTTTGTTCACTTCTGCCTAGCGACCAATTTTAAAAAACAATGATCAAATCAGAAAGATCAATAAAATTTCCTTTTATGTATTGTACCGGACAAGAACGTAAAGACGGCAAACAGTTTCTTTCTTTTCAAGATCGCATAAAACAGATCACTTTTCAATAAAATACGAGCACATCAGGTTTATCTTTCTGAACTGATATTATTGTTGGGACTGGAATTTATGCATTCATAAAATTAAAATAAAGTCGCATACTGGACACAGTGACAGTGAAGCGCATATTGTTATTGACCGTGAACAAGATAATCATCCTCTTGAACTGTCCATTTCTTTTGTCGATAAAATGAAAAAAACAAAAAGTTATGGCTGTACGTGTGCATTTATAATCTTCAGCATAAAAAACAAATGAAATCGGTGTTTATCATCCTCAGATCGGTCTTCCACAATGGGAATTTGTGTTTTGACTCTTGATTTTACAGCCCGATTATTTGAATGCAGATATGCCAAATCAAGAAGTACCTTACTCCCATTTTAATGCACACATAAAATATTTTCACTATGCCGAAAAAGGAGAGAAAGATGGATATCCAATAAATTGTTGGCTAAAACAAAACCGATTTCGATCATAGAACAAAAGTCAAAGTAGCAACAACGTTGCACCAACAACTGGATTTTAATGGCTTGCCTGCACCGCAACTACCTTAAGATGACCATACCATCAAAAGCCAGCATCGTTGAAATGTTAAAAATGTGCTCAGGTTTTCATCCAACGACAGGAATAGTTTTGTACATATTTATTACTACGATCTTACTTACTTTTTTCCTGTTACAAAATATTTTTAACGAGTTTATAAATTTACTGCTGCTGTAGCTTACTCTCTTTTCAGTCCACCATGCAACATTATTAGT
>JAQFZH010002497.1:0-16366 GCA_034695485.1 Entomobrya nivalis | reverse complement strand
TGGAGTCACCTATGGGACAACAGAACATTTTTTTGTACTGGACATGGAAAGACTCTTAAATAAAGATCAAATTCAAATTCAAATGCAAGGTTCGCAATGAGGACAAAATATAAACAGGTTTAGATGAGTTGGTGACGTTACTAGAACGAGTACCTTCTCATATGTTCGCACAAGATCCGGAGAAAATAAAACACCTGTAATCCAGCTCTTTTGATGAATTTCAGAATGACAATTAGAGTCTTCAGTGTGTGTGCAAATCAGTAGAGAATATTTTGGTCTTGTGTGCAAGTATTGATTTCTCGAGCTTTCCCGTTCGAAGTTAAAGTAATAGTGAAACGAAAAAGGATCTTGTAATACCGGACCCAGTAAAGGATGGGCTGAATAAAGATATGGATTATATTTCCGGTTAAATGGATGAAAGTAAATGTTTGCTTCGCAATTCCTATTTTTATTTGGGTCAAAGGGATGTTGACGTAGTATGTAGTCAACGTAAGAACGGCTAATATTGATATGAAAAGATGTTGTCACGTTTCGTATTTTAATTTTTCTAGACTTTTTAAACTGGGACAACCAATTGCCTGACATTAGTCTAATAAGCTTCTTAGGTTTTATTGGACTTAACTCATGTGGATATATAAACAAGTCATCGAAAAACGAAAAGTATCGGAGTAAAACAATTGGTTGTGTTAACACTTCACCATTAAAATCTAAACCTCGAAAATTTATCACCCGAATTAAGCATCCTATGAATTTGTTTGCTGTAGTTAAATCGTGCAATGTTTTGTGTATTGGAGTACTCGATGTGTATGTTAAGTTTACAAAGAAACAAAGGCTTTGAATGAAAAGCAGATTCGTAAAAAATTTATTGACTTTTGAAAACATTTTGACTGAAGCTGAGACTGTAGTTGAGATTGATATAAGTTTGTCTAGTAATATGTACTGCAAAAAATTCGATGAAAAAACCAAGTATTCAAATACTTTCACCGAAAGTTTGGAAGGTAACAATACAGTTGTGTTGTAATTTCACCCAAAGTTTGAACTCTAATACCGGGTCATTGTAGCATTGCAAATTCAGCCAATATTTCGGATTGGGTTTAAGCTTTGAAGTGCTGTATAAACATGATTTAATAAATTGTTTAGTGCTTTTGGCAGCTCGGAAAATTAATTTGGGTATGCTAAGAATAACACTTTAGTTTAACTTGATTCTCAAGTGACTTGTAATGTTTTAAACTTTATTTGGTACACAATACAGCACTATTACCAACTTAATACAGTAAAGAAGCAAAATGCACTACCTTAAAGCTATCTTAAACAAATAAATATTTGTCAATAAGTACTTGCATTTTGAATATCTTAAAATACATGCCAATGTCCAAACAGTTTTATTTGCTCAAAAGTAAACGTTATGATAATGAAATTTTTGTTTTCATAAATTTATTTGTTTTTTGATACTCTTTATATGATAACTATTACTTCTGGATATATTCAAGATCCACTTTAAGATAGTGGCATATTAAAGGATCGGTAGTCTAAACGCAAAATCTTTTAAAATTGATTAGATTACAGAAGAGACGTAGTTACATATAGTTGATTTATATCACCTGTTGTATGTTGTATGTAAATTATACTCTTTGGATTGTAGTAGAAGCTGATAACATTAATGGTAATGATTATTCAAAAACTTATTTATTAGATAGATACAAAACAGTTGAATACTGATAACATGGCTTACTTTTAGTTTATTGATTTGGATCTTTTCACAGCTACGACGACTTATATACATATGTAGTGATGGTATGTAGATGTGGATGTTGGTACGAATTAAAAATTTAATGCAAGAATGTGGTATTAAATCCAACTTTACTAGAAAACATATTTCCAGATAAACGGGCATGAAGTTTCCACTCATGGCAGCTTCGCTACTTGACATATTGTTATTTTTGTATATTAGGGATTGTCATACGTTGAAAGATTTGAAAAAATTGCAACAAAAAACGTGGTTTTATCTTTCCAATTCTGTAATGTAGCCAGCCTAGAACAAAAGTACGGGACATCCTGGTACTTATGAGACATTGCAACAAGTTTTAACTGCAACATGCAACAAATCTGCTGTAGTTTTTCTCGAATGCCAGGTCATTTCATTGTGTCCTATTTTAAAGGTAAAAACCCAGCAGGTTTACTACAGAAGGGAAGTAATTCATTAAATCGTTTTAGGTTATAGGTATTATAGATATTTTCCTAATGGGCTTCTGCAAAGGTATACCTATTATTTTGAAACTGGAATTTTTCAGTAGTTGGGAAATTATTTTTGTGGTGATGGATGATGAAAACGTCACTTCAAGAAACTAATTTGTAGTCATCTCTAGTTAAAATTAGTACTTGGGCTGACAATCACTCAGATAGTCTGTTTACACAATGTTCACTGTACAATTCGTAGGTTTTCTTTTGGCGATATTGTCGATTTTAAAAATGGAAAGTTATCTTAGCATTAACGCAGTTTTCTTAGCAAAAATCGTTTACGTACGTATTTGTATGACAGGACTTCATTTTATCGAACTAACTTTTAGAAACAATTGATGCAAAATTCGGTTTAAATTAAATATTAAAATGGTTGCACAGTTACAATTCAATCCAGTAGAAATATTTACAAATTTCACGAGCAGGAAAATTAAAGTGGTTCACTTTGAAAACAAGCGCGGTTAAATTTTCGTAAATAGATATGAAAACCGTCTTCAGGCCAAATTATGTAAAAATACTTTTGATATGATGAAAAGATTCTTTCTTGAGGGTAAATATTTTTGCACTAAATGTACGTACTCATGCAAATATCCGTTAAGATGACCACCATCTAAAATATTTTATTAAACTCCTGATGAATAAAGTGTAAACTGTAAAAACTGTTTACAAAACAGCCACCTTTTTTAATATTTATGGATAATGAAATGATTAAGTTTGGATAAAAGTAACCAGTAAAATTAGCAAGCATTTGTAAGAAGTCATGATAAATATTTATTTCAAACCTTATATTATTTATACGTAGTTAATGTACTGGCTACAAATGTATTTTATTAAAAATTTGTTAAATAATTACATATTAAACATTTAACTTCTTGCAATCAAAAAAAACGAAATTTTATAATCTATTTTATACATGAATCTTATCCGTTTTTGTTTAAAAGTAAAAATTGTACCGTTAAATTAAAAGAAAAGTCAAGACATCTTATTGGTGTATATTCTTCGAAGAAATTGTTGTCACCAAACTTTGTTTTGAGTATGGCGCAAGATTTCCAAAAACGTCTTGCCCACCTCTTACAGTTGCTTGACGTATGCAGATGTTCCAAATGTTTAACACACTCAAGCCTTCGTTTGGACTCGGTATAAACAGATACCATTCCACCAATCAAAACTAGTATTGTAGCAGTACTGTCGGTTACCATCATTAAATATATTAAAGTCATGATTATATTCGACTGCTGGGAGGAATCTTTAACCAGTCGAATAACCAAACTGAGATTCATCGAGAGACACAAAATTGCTCCAGAAACTAGAAAGCCCAAGCATTTTTGTTGCACTGGATTACTAAACACATTGAGAATTTGAAGTTGTCGATACAACAAAGCGTCAGTGTATACATTTACACTGCGTTTATATTTTTTTCCAAAATAAAACGATACTGTGTCGAGACTTGATTGTGCCGATAATGTGAAATGCAACAAATACAAATGCACTTCCATGAAGTCCAAACCACCACAACCATACATTTCCGAGTAGAACTGTAACTTTGACAAGAGTTGTCAATACTGATTCCAATATACCCAAAACGCCATAAGTTTCTATATGATAGCAATCTGGTAAAATGAAATAGCCAATCAAGGAAGGTTTGCAAGGAGTAACCCAATGCAGGCCAAATACGTAAATCGGAGGGAAAATAAATGCAGAAAAGAGCAGCAAAGGGACCATCAGTAAATTCAAAATCTCTGTCAAAGAGTGATTTCGAAAAGTATCGATTAGTTCAAGATCGGATTTTGTTCTGTATTTTTCGTCAAACTTAAATAAGTTGTTCAAATAAACTTCTAATGTAGGACCACTATTTTTACTTAAGTAGGTGTAAGTCGATATGAAAGCAAAAGCAACCCAAGTAAACAGTGTGAATATATCTTCTGGCGACAATTTGTGACTCTTGGTGGTTAGTTTTATATAAATCTGTAAGAATTGTAGTAATGTTGCAAAACAATTTAGATAGCTTCGGTATTTCAACTGTTGTAATTGTTTCTGCTTTTTTGCTTCAAATAAGATGGACCTATTGGTACGTTTCGATTGGTCGTGATTTATTTCCAAAGGGGAACAATTGAAAACGCTAACCCATCTCATTGTAATTCTGAGCAAATTGGATTTTTCCAGGAATTTGTTTAAACTCATCCGAAGATGAGGTTGTTGAAATGTGGATACCATTTTGACGACAAGTTTTATATGATGATATGCTTCAACAATTAACTGAGTACAATGTAATTCCTCTCAGTAAAATCTCGTGAACCACTAGTACAATGGTTTCGTTTAGTGTAGGTCGTGAAGTGTCTCAGGTACAAATGAATTTGATTTCGCATGACTTGCAACACTGGTATAAAATCTGGCATAAGTTCATCCGATATGCTGAATTAATTTATTGATATCCTATCAATACAATAATTAAATTCGATGTTGTTTGAATACTCGTTGAGTATGTTTTTCACTTTAAATGTGTTTTCCAACAATTTAGTCACAAGAAGTCAAGGTTTTTCATCGATAACAAAGCTGTAATTTGGAAAAGTAAACAGTTCGACAATTTTGCGAATTTAAAGTCCAACAAAGTTTATATTACAGAAACTAGGTAAACTCGTGTTATCTTTATATGAATTGTAAATCTTAGTAGTTGTGGCATAATAAAAACGAATCTGTATTTGGAATCTTAAGCCAAGACTTGTAGTTCCCTGTAATTACAGTATTATGTTCCTAAAGAGTAAATAGTCTGTTTACGTCCGATTTTGTACTTGATAAAATGAAAAGCCAATGTTTATTTATTTTCAGAAAAATAATTTTTAAATGCTCTGGAAAACCAAAGGGCTAATTAACAAATTCAGATTTTCTATGGGGATTTTGAAACATGTGTTTGAACTTTTGGAAAGCTGTAGAACAAACATTGAGCCAGCACATTTGCAGTAAACATGTTGATAAAATTTATAGTAGTTTCGAAATATCTAAGTAAGATCGAAAATAACGATTATTCATTATAATTAAACTTCAACTTTTAATTATCCATCAAGATCTGAACCTAATCCAAACACATATTGTAATCACTTACTTGAAGACAAATGAAGAAAACAAATATGCCAGTATAATATTTGGTGCTTGTTTTTTAGGTAATGACTCATATATTGATGTTTGTTTAAGTAGGGACTTTGTTTTTGTACCAAATTTACTAAAAAAAGACTTATTGTGAAATTTGTTTGCCTTCATTTTCAAAAAAAGTTACTACACGCTTTCCAGATTTAATGTAGATGATCTATACAATATTGATGCTCCTCATCACACAAGTACTTACTTAGTGATAAATTCTTCTTTTAATCAATAAATGATATATTTAAGTACTTAATTGTTTCTTAAAACTTGATTTGCCAAACACAGTTTGTTATATAACAAGTATATTTGTGATGATTAAGTGATTAAACACGAAACAAATAAGGGCAACTTATACACTTATTTCAGTGGACATGTATGTTCTAAGTATATTTCGTTTTAGTAATGTATATTGCTGGAAAATGTGTAATTTTGTTTATTTAATGTTGTAGAAGTATGAAAAATTTGAAAGCAAAGCCAATAAAATGTTCGTGTTTAAGAAGGATAAAATAAACAGAATATTTTAATAGCATTGTGATCAAATTAAGTAAGTTTGCCCACGTCATCACTTGTATAAGATGTGCTTGAGTAAAAATGGAATCAGTGCTCTGGGCGAAATTCGAAGCTCAAAAATGATTCTGCCATGTAGACATCTCAGGGATATTTTTGAGAATTTATTTCTGTTTAAGTGAAATGTATCCTCGTATCTGAACTTTTTATGTATATTTCCTTTCAGGCTTAAAATAATTTTATGGAAACTATAGTTGCCATGCACAACTCCCATAAATGCAATTGAACAAAGTTGTTCAATAAATCCTTCTGGTAATAAATGATGAATCAATGTTTAAAACAATAGAATGCTCAATTAGTAATTGTGTTGTAAATTATTTTATTTAAATAAACTGCATTATATTTATAAGCCATATCTTACAATAAAATCCGTTTTAGGGTAGCTCTAATAATATAACCACTGTTACATTAACATTTAGATCTGTTATATTATTTTCTCCCTTTAGGGTAAATATAAATGTTTAATTTATTCTACAGTAAAGTTCTACATTAAAAAATTATGTATTTCTAGCCAAAACGAAAACTGTACGGCTACGTCGAATGCAAGATTAAGACATTTTAATGGCGTGCTTTCTTCAAGAAAGTTGTTATCCCCAAACTTTGTTTTGAGTATAGCACAAGATTTCCAATATCGTCTTAACCATCTTCTGCACGCCCGAGATGTATAGCTAGACTCTAAATGTTTTACGTTTTCAATTTTTTGTTTAGACTCGGCATAAACAGATACCATTCCACCAATTATTACCAAAATAGAGGCACTACAATCAATCGTAATCATTAGATGGATTGATATCATAAACAAATTGGATTCTTGGTAGGGACCTTTTACCATTCCAATTAGTAAACTTAGATTTATTGCGAGAGTAAAACTCCCACCAAACAGAAATACACCCAAAAAACTCTTTTGTACCGTATTACTAAGAATATTAAGAATTTGAAGCTGTCGATACAATATAGCATCTGTGTAAATATCCATACTGTTTTTATACCTTGTCCAAAAGTCTACTATATTTTCTTGAATTTTCATCGTACCAATAATATGAACCCCAATAAATATAAAAGTACATCCTTGAGCACCAAACCACCAAATCCACATATTTAAAATTCCAATTGTTACTTTGATCATAAATCCAACTATTTTGAGCAAAGTACCAAAAATTCCGCAGATTTCCAATTGATAGCATTCTGGTAACATGAAATAACCAATCAAAGAAGGTTGACAGGGAGATTTCCAATGCACACCAAGAACATAAATAGGGGGGAAAGTTGCACAGGTGATTAGTAACACTGGAACCAATAAGAGGTTAAGACTCTTTAAAAGGGAATTTTGAAAAAAAATTAGTTTGCGTTTAGTTTTATTTCCGTACGTTTTCTGGAACACGAGTACACTATTCAAGTAGAGTTTCAAATTTGGGCCTTGCTCTTTACACAGGAAAGCGTAGCTTGACCAAAATGCAACTAATGTCCCAGAAAACAATGCAAAAATATTTTCGGTTTTGTAGTTACTAAGCTGGTGGGAAGTTATATATGTAACATGTATAACCAGTTGGATACATTGTGTAAATACGACAAGAACGTTGAAATAGTTTCTGAACTTAAGCTTTCGTGTTTCCGTTTGGTTTTGAGTTTCAAACCATATTTCGTTGTTGGGTTGGTGGAAAGTTGGACTTATTTTGATAGGAGAGCATTGACATTTACAAATTAACCTCATTGTAGTTAAGAGAAAATGGGAATTTTCGAAGAATTTTGATAAATTTATAGAAACAAGAAATCTCTGCAGGGATTGGAACATTTTGGATATTATCACGAACTTTTTTCTAAAAGCAACCATGTAAGAAGAATTCTATTGGGAACGATGCAAATTTAGAGTCTCAAATCTTAAGCGGAATTTCGGATGTAAAGCTTTCGCTTGGAGAAAAGATTTTGTTCTACTTGAGTTAAAGCGTAAACAAGAAATTTGTGCTTGGTTTAATTTTAAGATTTAATATTTTGAGATTGATTAGCTGTTATATTGGTTACGGCAAAAACTTTGTTTTTGAACGTCGGAATGATAAATATTTTTTTTAATACACGTGCTCGAATGCGTAATAGACTAAGTATAAAACCACCATAGCATATGAAAGTATTTTATCTTCTGAAAAGTTAAATATATAATGCTTTTGTATAGAATTGGGAAATTGTAATTAAATTTATTTGTAATCAGATCATATTCAACATGTATTATAATTAAAATAATTCGACTTCCGTTTATGCTAAATTTGGGCTAAAAGTTCATGCCTAATATTTGCTCTTTAAATAAATCACACAAGCGTAATAAATTTTGATCATGATAAGATAACATTCAACACGTAATTCATATCCAATTGTGTTTCAGCCAGGTTAAACCACGTGAATAATATTTTGACTGAATAATTCATTATATCTGAAATTCGTATATTGTCCGTCGAGTTTTATAAAGGTATGTAATTAATTCTTATCTTGTTTTTAAGAAGTGCTACTAGAGCAAATCAGGAGATATTTTCACTGGGTATTTATACTTTTTCAATTCAATATTACTGAAATAATAAGTTTAGGGATTGGAGGAGCAAATCCATGTTCTTCAACATCGGGTTGAGGAACATTTTAAATACTCGTGTTCAAATACGTAATATTCAGACAGGTAGTATGCCAATAAGACAGGTATACTCATCGTGTTTCCGTGGCTTAGAAGTCAAATGTGGACATTTTACTTCAATTGGACAATGGTAATCAAAATTATTAAATATGTGCTTGAATCATAACAACTATCTATTTAATTCAAAACATTTTGAAGTTGAGTTAAAAGGTTATAAGTTCATGTTTAATCCATTGTATTAATTTTGTGTGTAGGAATCAAGATGATGCTGCCTAAAGCTTACTTAATTTTAGATTGTTTTGAAGTCTGCTTTCTTGGCTCTCTGTATTGAAGGTGTACTGTAGATGTTGGGTACTAGGATGTTGTGTTAGTATTAAAATCAAAATATGAAACATATCTATACCTATACGCAAGCTTTCAACTGCGTAGCTATTCTTGGACACTCACCTGATTGGCTGGCGAGAAGTTAAGCAACGATTTTATGATAGAACCTTCTCGATGGGTGACCCTTTTTTTTGCCACTGACATCTATTAATAATACGCGACGTTTCAACTGTTCATCTGTTTTTGTTATTGATTTTCATCACTTTGTACCCCAACCTTCACCTATATGGTTGTTTTGAATGCGTTACACTACCACCATCACCTGTAACTGTATTCCCATGCCCATGCATTTCGCAGCAGCAGCAACAAGAGAAAAGGCGGGAAAGTTCAAATTTTAGAAATTTGTGTCGAAAATAATATTCTGTAGGGAATTGGAGGTGCAGAGTCCGAATTTGGGGTCAGATTTAAAATTAGAAGTACCACACTATCAGGAAAAGGTGGGAAAATTCAAATTTTAGAATTTTGAGAAGAAAATCCTAAGTTCAAGAGTAGTCGTTGGTTGGCTTTAGGGCAAGGGCAAAAGTTACAAAGTTACATATCGAACTCGATAAAAGATCGTTTATTAAATGCGCCATTTGTTCTTCGACTTAGAATTTTGGAATTCTGTTTTTTGCATTGAGTTTCTTTGGTGCTTGGCTCAAAACAGGATAAATGAAGTCAGCCCTTTTGGGTAAAGGTTAAAGAGTCTTTCACTGTATCCTTTCAAAGGCTGTTATCCTCCAATACGGCTAATTAATTTAATCGTTACAATGGTTTATTCAAGTATTAAACAGATAGGATTTTAAAGATCATTTAGCGTGTATGCCAGAATTTTTTCGAGCACTTAGTGCACGAAACGGGCCCCTTTCTAGTCAGTCATAAGTTAATTATATGTACATTAGATAGGCATTGTTTTTTATTATGACAATATATATTTTCGAATCTAGATCATACTGAAAATACACGTCGAATTATTTTATTTGGATTATTTGGATTAGTTTAATGTATGCTTAATCAACATTAAAAACCTTCCCTATTAGCGGAATGTACTATAATTATTGAAATTGATCTTTATTCAAGAGTCTTGCCATGTCCAGTACATAAGTTCTGTTGTCCCATAGGTGACTCATAACAATAAATAATGTACTAAATGCTACATGTTTAACTTAACTTAAATAATTTTACATTCTTAACATTACTTTTACATTGGTTAAAAAATTATTAAAACCTTTCTCCACGCCGATATCCTTTGTAAATTATAAATTGTTTACTATTTTTTTCTCGTACTTACAATTAGTTGTAAAAACAAGAAAGCCTTAAGAAGTGGAGTTTAAAGAAATCATCCCAGAAAAATGCATGAGTCGATTATACAAAGCCTATAATCTGAGCAAATCCATTAAGGGTTTCGGTATTCCAATTTTCCAAAAGGGAGTTTAATGTATAAATGCTGCTGCTGCATAATACTACGTCAGTTTAAAGACAATTTCTGAAGTCTGGAGCTGTAACAAATATTATGTATTTAAGCACTATTTATTTTAATTAATTTTATCAAAATATTTAAACTTCTTTCTAGATGTAGAAAGTCTCATCGTTTCTATTTTTAGATTAAATCCGTACAGTAGCATTGCTTGTAAAATGACTACATTCAGCTAAATATTTTTTACATTACTTCTTTTTACAAGCCTAATGAATCGGTGTTTGATATTATAAATATGTTTGTTTAAATTCTCAAAAACTCTTTGCTTATTTATTTGTAGTCTAAAGCAAAAACTGTACGGCTACGTCGAATGCAAGATTAAGACATTTTAATGGCGTGCTTTCTTCAAGAAAGTTGTTGTCCCCAAACTTTGTTTTGAGTATGGCACAAGATTTCCAATATCGCCTTGACCACTTTCTACTTGCACGAGACGGAATGCTAGACTCCATATGTTTCACTTTTTCAAGTTTTTGTTTAGACTGTGCATAAACAGCTACCATCCCTCCATATATTACCAAAATAGTGACACTACAATCAATCGTCATCATTAGATGGATTGATATCATAAACAGATTGGATTCGTGGTGCGGACCCTTCACCATTCCAATTATTGAACTTAGACTTATTGCGAGAGTAGAAACCACTCCAAACATCAATACACCTATGATAATACCAATAATATGAACCCCAATAATTATAAAAGTACACCCTTGACCACCAAATCCACATATTCAGAATTCCAATAGTTATTTTGATTATAAATCCAATTATTTTGAGTACAGTACCAAAAATGCCGCATAAATGCCAATTATAACATTCTGGTAACATAAAATAACCAACCAATGAAGGTTAACATGGGGATTTCCAATGAAGGCCAAGAACATAAATGGGTGGGAAGAATATGCAAGTAATTAGTGAGTGATTCATGTTCTGTAAAATGTATTTACACAAGAAATTCATAACAGAAAATTTATACGAGGAAAAAATCATTATATATGTTTTAGAGTCAATAGGAAACCAGCTTTTATTTCTTAAAATGCTTTACTCCTACTTGTCCAAACAATTTTGGTAGGTTAAATAAAGGTGCTTTTGGAAAATGAACCCCATATATAAACCTCTTCTCCATTTTGCAAGTTTCATTCGTACAGCAGCATTGAGTTAATTTATATCTATAATTTCATACCGTTCTAGAATTGTTTTACCCACAACTTTTTTTGTCAAACATTGAGCAAGATTCTAGTACTATGAACTTCTCTTTCCAATCATCCATTTTATGTCTGGCAGCATTTTGTCAAGTTTTGATACAAAATGTTAACACACAGCTTTTACAATCAGCAATTATAGTGGCTCAGGATGCGGATTTAGCTTATGGTGTTGCTAATGGGTTTCGTTCTTGTGGTAATTATAACGGATTATTTGAGCTAAATTAAAAAAATCATTTTAAAAAGACACTTTCCCCATAACAGGTGGCCAAGGAACCCTTATTCAATGGAGTGCTGAAGCATGCCACACAGCTCATTCAACATGCCAATACCCAATTGACGGACTCCGCCGCTCTGCCAAAATTACATTTTTTATGTCCTCGAAGAATGAAGAGCAATCAAATATGCTTGTGGAAGTTGCTTTGGAAGATAGTTCAGTTGAGGCGGGTCAAACATACACTCTTATAACCAGTGGCGCAGTTTCAGAAGGCAATATAGGAATCAAAAGTACAGCACAGGTTATTCTTTATAGATTAGCTGACCAAGTTATTGAAATGTGTGCCGAAGCAGATTTTGAAATTATATAAAAAAATGAGTACACGTTTGATCATTGATTAGTTATAATTTTGTATGCATTAATTAAACAAATTCCTGCTAAATAATGCTAATGAAAAGTAATACGGTTTTATTTTCATGGACAAATTTTATTTAAAACCATATTAGGACAATGGATGTATATATGCTACTTTCAAGCACAAGGGTTGAGACAAAGATACTTGATTTAAAGAGAGTAGACCAATGAGAACTTGGGAAGAAAAAGTCTATGATATAAAATTGGAAAATATCCAGATCTTTATTTTTTATTAGGCAAAGTGTCCTTACAAATGAATGCATTTTTTGGTGAAACGTCGTCAGTGAAAAAATTTGGGCAAGTTTCACCATCCAAAAATTGGCTTTTAGCTTTTCAAAAATTAAATATTTGGTCAAGTGACATTGGGGAAACTTTGCTTTGGCAAAGTGTCCCACCACATTATCAATTACTTTATTTAATAAAATCCTTACGCATTATTGATGCAGATCTTAAAGTAAATATTATTAGGTTCGGTGTTCTGTTACATGCATCTTTAGTATACGTTAATATTATCTCGCATGCAAAGATGCACAGCGGAGCTTGAGTTTTAAATTTACACTCTACTGTTGCCTTTTTTCATTTCAAAAAACACATTTAAACTAAAGACTAAACGAGACAGTCCTAAGTTTAAGCACATGAATTTCTACAAAATCTGAAACAGTTTTGCCAGGACTCTTTCAAATTTCATTTAGCTTTTCACGGAATTCTGTGGGTTTAGACGTAATTGGTTTATTCGTGGAGTCCATTTGTGTATATGAACCACTTGTAAACTCACTATGATAACGGTTTGTTTGTCGAAATTCCGATATTAGTGTTTCAATATTAGGTAAACAAAAATAATTTGAAAAAAATTCCAACCAAAACAGTATTTTACGTGGCGCGACGCTTTGCCAAAGCGACGTTTGACCAACGTCACTTCACCAAAAATTTATTTTTGTGAACGACACTTAACCAAAAGCAGATTTTTGGGTGACGACACTTGGCCAAATCCAATTTTTTCATTAACGACGTTTGGCCAAAAAACAATTTATCGTTAACGAAACTTCACCGAATCGAAAAATGAAACATCTAGCCACAAAATGTATAAGGAAGTTACAAAATACATGAAATTACAAACAAGGTTCACATTGTATATCATCGTTCTCTAGTCATTATATTTTTAGTACAAAATATAATCCACCAATTAAAAATTGATTTCTGATCACAATGAAATTATTTTAAAAGCTTTACACTGCCCCCACTTACATATTATGTATATCAAATATATCTAACATTATGTGATAGAATTTTTGTTCCCAAATCGTGAATAATATTCAATGCATGAGATGCGATACAATTGATGTCGTTCTGACAGCAAATATACAGGGAGTATACAAATTCCATTTTTTAAGTCTCCTTCCTATCTTCTCGTTTGAGCCAAATTATGAGCAGCGGATTGACAACAACATTAGATTGTGTAATGTAGCAACAAAAATGGTTTTCGGTCAAATGTTTGTCTAATGCTGTTTGAAGGAAGCTGGCCGTAAATTTTTAAGTTTAAAACTCATTCAGTTAGGTAAAACTCTGTTAGGAATCCCACTGCATTGGAACAATAAGCAAGGGTGAGAAACTTGGTATTAGAATAATGCCGACTTTCAGAGTGATGAAGTCGCTTGTGGTAGAATTGATTGTAATGTGTATTTTTGTTAAACACGATACTTATGCACATTTTCAAACTTTTCAAAATTCAGAAAATATTTGGCTAATCGTCGTGCGTCACTTTTATTACTTTTGGCCTAACGTCGTATGCATATATTTTTTAATTTGGCCAATTGAGGTATGTGAAAATTATTTTTTTGGTCAAATGTCGTGCTTCAAATAGCAAGTGGATTTTCTTTTAAAAAAATGCAAATTTGGTGCACCGTCGTTTTGGCGAAACGTCGGACAATCGTATTTTAGCTAATTCAGTAGCCTATGTATTTAGAAAACAGCAGAAATTGAATATGTGAATAACAATTGCGATAAACGATTTTTTAAAGCGATTAGCAATAAACAACAGTAGTGGGTTTTATACATTATCTTTCAATTTATATCTTCTAATGTTAATTTAGGATATCTTATAATGTTAAATTATGTTTAAGATTTATTATTTTCACTCAAAACTTTCCTTTTTTGGCCGCAGGCCTAAGTTTAATATATGTACCTATGTATCCTCTCTGGCCGTAGGCCTAGGTTTAATATATGTACCTACGTGGATCATTTCATCAGTAGTTGATTATGTATTCAATTATTGATTGTTGTAATATGGGTCATAGGTACAAAATAAACAAAAATACTTGCCTATTACGGGCAAAAAATTTAACATGCCCATTACGTGCAAAAAAAAATTGACGTGCCCATTACATGCAAAAAAATTAACATGCCCATTACGTGCAAAAAAATTTAACATGCCCATTACGTGCAAAAAAAAATTAACATGCCCATTACGTGCAAAAAAATTTAACATGCCCATTACGTGCAAAAAAATTGAACATGCCCATTACGTGCAAAATAAAAAAAACCTTCACCAAGCAAGCAATCAATACAAACTTGAGTGCTCACCAATACACGTAAAATCATTTGCATGTTTATTTCTCTTTCAATTCACCTAGTTTTAAACTTATTAAGTATGCATCCTTTTTAAGAATGATATGTTGAGTTTGACTGCCCATAAACTGCATACACACATTCAATAAATTACGTGTATTTTACTTGCGTGATGAAGACTCATTTAATATGCACTCCTTTCAATATGTTTCATTGTTTACCCATCGAAAAATAGGTATCATATGTTTATTAAATAATGTCATTTCCCCACTACGACCGTATTGCACCAGAATTTATTTGCGGTACATACGGTTTTTCTTCACTTCAGCATTATTTCCATATCTATTTCACATTACGTTTTGTTCCTCTTTCGTGACGTATATATGAATTTTGGCTTTTGTAGTGTAAGTCATTTAATATACACTACTGTTTATGAGAGTAGCAGAATGACTTTTTAGCTACCTACGCTTTCTCTTTTGGGAAATTATACGAATTCTGGCTTCTGCAGTGTATGTTCATATGCACCCCTTTTTGTGAGAATATCAGACTGACTCTTCAGCCGGCTAAACGTTGACTTTTTTTACTTGTATGAAATAAACTTACACTTTCTCTTTTGGTGCAACATACGAATTCTGGCTTTTGCAATGTATGTTGATTAAATATGCACCCCTTTTTATGAGAATATCAGCTTACTAACCGTATACACTTTTTTACTCGTGCAACTTAAACCTACGATTTACTTAACCTGAATGTACCTGTAATATTACATGAACTGTTATTTTGCAACAAAAACGTTATTCTTCAAAAAATATATACTACCATCTGGATTTCTGGCGTTTGCAATGTAAACTCATTTAATATGCACCCCTTTTACTGGGAAAAACAAACCAGAAAAACCGAACACTAATATAGACTACGTTTACTGCTGCTGGACTGTGTTTTATACTGACATGGATTTGTCAGAATTTTTCAGCTGCCTCTGTTATTTTCTTTCTATGTTATATCCTTTTAATTGTATCATGTATGGTTTACACACATGTCTTATTGTCATATACCAAAAATTTACAGTGAATTTTGTCAGTCTGTAAAAAGAGATCGTGGTGAACGGTGTTCCCCGCTTCAATACGCAAAGTGATTTGTGAAAGTAAATACGCTTAGTGAAATTGAGAATTGTTAGTCCATAAAAGTGCAGATATTTTTTTATAAATTTCTCTCTCTTGTTTCCGCTGATACAAAATGGCAAAAACAAAGAAAAACTTTGATCCACCAGAAAAACCACTACGTCTCAGTGTGATAAAAAAGGGAAACAAAAAAGCACACAGACAATTTCTATGTAAAAGACCTGGGTGTGGCTACACGACAACTTGTAACAATGAGCTAAATGATCATGTTGTAGATTTGCACTTTTGCAAAAAATGTTGCACTGATTGTAAAAGCATCATTACACACAAGTGCCGAAAGCCAAAGGACGAGAGTGAAATAAAAGATGTCAATATCAAGGACACTCTGTTTGAAGTAAAAAATCGATCAAATAAAGGTGCAGTGCTAACTTTAAAACACAAGTATTCAAG
>JAQFZH010002496.1:0-16366 GCA_034695485.1 Entomobrya nivalis | reverse complement strand
ATAGTTTGCAGAATCAGTGCAAAAACCGGTTCCTCATTTAATGACAATGATCCAGTGTAAATGGATTCATACAGATTCCGTAATTGGGTGTTGTTTCCAGCTCGTAAAGATCCAAATGCAATGAACTCTCGTAATGATAATCTAGCGTGACATTCACTCTGTCCAGCAATCACGCTATTTTGAGTGTGATTTGTAGCTTCCATGTATTTTTGAAGATTTTCATAAGGAGTTGAATTAGCAGTTGTGTTTATCTTGAAAGAACATGCATTATTGATATAATATTTCACCAAATTTTCTGCAACATTTTCATAATAATAACAGCAATTCATGCCGTTATCTGCCACATACTCCTCATCCTTGGAATGGAGCAAATCCGGCTTGTTTTGATAGACCCTGTAGTGCGTTTTGGAAACGGGAAGGGATGTACTGCAAAGTTGAATGTTTCTAAGCTTTGGTTTCTCAAACTTGTTGAGCATTATTTGATCATAGTTTAGCCATTCAATTTGTGAGCTGTTATCATCTCCATCAAAAATGGGGTCTTTCAAAACCTCATATTTGACAAAAGCTAATAGATCCCTCCAAATCGCAATATCTTCAGGAATTAAAAACTCAAAGACTACTGCAAGTTGATCATCTTCTGATGGGGGCAGTGCTTTCTCATAAATTGCAACTGATTTTCGTTTCTTTTTTAATTTGTGTTGTAATTTGCACTTGTCACAGTAATAGGTTTTTAATTGGCATGTGCATTCACCTTCCCTTGCTATTTGGCGTTGTAAGTCTTTACAGGCTTCTCTAGCTTGGGACGCCATAGCGAATTTACTCTGCACTCCATTTTCAGTGTCGCGTAAAATTTTGCTATGAAAGTTGGTCATAGAAGTGTTCTGCTGTGAAAATTGTACTGAGAAGGACTCTTCATTTACTTCATTGCTCAGTACTTCATAACAGTTTGCGTTTTCATCCCGAGCAGTAAAATACTTGACTAAATTATCCAACAATTGCATGTCCTTAAGATTTGGTAGTAAGAGATGCTCAAAAGATTTACAATCGATAGCTAATTCGTATTCTTGAGTTAGTGGATGACGAGCTCCAATTTGTTTATCCATTAATTGTAGCGCTTTTAGTGCAACTAAATACATTTGACTCATTGCAACTGGATTCTCTGTGTTTATTTCTGTTGCGTGTTGCACGTACCTTTTTAGAATGCTCCAAATATCAGGAAAAGCTGTGGGGTCTACGGAGCATTTTGATTTCATATAGGTTTCTGTGTCATACAACCAAATTCTTGCTTTAGTTTCCTCATTTTTAGAAAAACTGGCTTGCAGAATTTGTTTCGCTGTGTAGTAGCGGTCGACTGGTTTGATTATGTTTGTAGATACTGAATTATGACAAGGTGAAGTAGTTAGCTGCTGAATATATTCATCCAATTCCGGTATTTTGTGAAGAAGGTCAACAGATAAATTTCTCTTTCTTCCGGGTTTTTGGATTTCTTCAAAATTTGTATTTTGAAATGATATCGAATTCCATTGCCTTTTTATTGCTCTACTTATTTTTTCAACAACCTTCTCTGTATATTCTAAACAGGTTTTCTGCATGTTTTCAATATTCATTCTGATCTCTGGATTTATTTCTGGATCCAATTTCAAATTTCTCAACTTGCCCACCCGGCAACCCAATTTAGCCAGCATTTGACATGTCAAATCCATATTAATGCTGTGATTTCTTTCTTGATCTTCAAAATATGTTGCACAGATATTAGCCAAAAACTTGATGATGAGTAACTTGTAAACGAATCTGCTTTCATTTAAGGAACCAAGATCATCTAATAGTTTAAGATGTAGAGTGGCTTTCAAGGACATATACATTCCACACCGACGAAATGGTAATAACATTGATGACGACTTTTCATTAGCTAAGGTCACTTGATCTCGAACCTTCTTTTTTAATTCAAACGATTTATCTCCAGTTTTATCCTTGGACTTTTCAACTGGAACCAGTAAACCAACAAGCCAGTCTGAAACAAGTCGAGGATCTGAAACTTCCCTTATTTCACCATAATTATGATTTCCTTTTGTTGTTGTTGTTTGCATTACAGTATTTCCTACCGAGAGATCATGTAAATGTTGTGCAAATGCTGATGATTTAAGAAATTCAATATTTTGTATAATTTCCGTTGTTTCCGGAAATGAAAGCGAAGGAGAGCCGATGTGTGACATGATCATTTGATTTGGTAGCGATGATCTGTACGTTGACACCTGGATTTTATCATCCTGCTTTGTCTTTGAAATTAGAAGAGTGCAATTCTGATTTGCTACATAAATTGGTAGAGGTACTTTGTCTTGAATATTTGATATTTCTTGTGTAAATATTTTCACTCCATTTCGAGAATCTTTTCTTGGCTGAATTTTTAGCCATTTTTGGAACGTTAATAATGTTGGAGATATTTGCGGAAATGATGTTTGTTCGAGAGTGGAATTAATTGAGTTGTAAAAGCTTTCCTGTAAATATTCTTCTAGCTCGTCAATATGAGAGTTTCTGCGGTCTGGTGTCCGTTTGGGTAGAAATACGTGATCGATGAGATCACAAAGTAGCTTGTTTGGCTCTTTTGACGTTGACGATGACTCACTTGTCTCCTCGTCTTTATCTTTCAATTTATGAAAAAAGGGGTACATGTTATTAAGTAACTAAACTTATTTATAAAGCTAAATTAATTTTTTTTAAATACCTTCCATCCTGATAACTTTCTATGAAGTTTTTGATTTCTTGTCAAAGCTTTAAATTCTCACAATTACATCATTCAATAGGCAAAGACAAGGGATAAGTGATGAAGAAAATGCATTTTATAGGATTTTAAATACTTCATGTAAACATCAATTTCCCTTGTTTCATCTCAAAAAGCTACTGAAACCAGCAATTTGCTCTCAGTATTTTCTAACTATTTACACGCAATGAAAATTTTGTGCATTTTTCCTGTAGTTCACACGGCATGTCTCATACGTCATGTCTCTGTCATGATAACCTAAGAAAGAATGTTGTTGTAAAAAGCTGGAATTGAGGCCGGAGAATCCAGCTCGTGCAGAAAAATGACCTTCGATCCAATCCATCATCGATTGCAGAACGAAATGTAGTGTCAATGTCAAGTGTAATCCCTATTATCAAATTTAAGCAAGAAAATGCATGTAGTGTATATTTTGCGAGTTGTAATAAATGCAACACTTGAACATAATCTTTTATATGCATACAAATGTAAAAAGCCAGCCAATGTCTTATATCATTATAGATTCGAGATAGTCCACAGGTACTTAGGTGGTAATGACACGACATATTTTTGTAATTGATTATTTTTTATTTTTTTAACTGGGCCAAGTGGTTGCATGAAAATATGGGTGGAGTAGTGGAGTGTAGTTATCGTTTTAAGTTTAGGATATATGACGTGCTTTAAGTAGTTTACTTACAAAAGACCCACTTGTCCACGTGTGTGCTTATACTGCTTATTTTATACTTTTTAAAAACCTTTTTTTTATTGGGAGGAAAGAACAGTTTTTACCTCAAGGCCAAGGCTAGCATTCGTTTAAAAGGGCTATTAAAACATTTTATTATAGTTTTAATTCTAATATTTTTCCTGCAGTTTTGTTATATAGAATAATAATAAATTTCCCAATTTTTACTAAATAACGGGGGAAAACTGCGCTTGTTGTTATTGCAGCAGGCACATACAGTGCATGGAATCATAAATGTCATTTTAGTGTTTTGGAGCTCTATCCATTTTATAATGACATGCCATGAAATGAATAACTATATAATATACATGCAATGCCGATTTTACAGATTATACCTACACTATCCAATGCAGCTGTGGGAAACTACTGCAAAAGTGTAGTGGTTTTTGTATCATCATCATGACATGGGTCATGCTTTCATGATTCTCTCTTTGAACATTTTTAAAGCGATTCTGGAAAGGTATAGTAGCAAACGATGAACATAGTAATTATGAACCACAGACAGAGCACACAGTTTAATAACCCATTTCTGCCTTTGCAGCAAATTTGATGATCTAGTAATTGTCGTTTTAGTTAAAATAATAATATTTAATATATTTTTGCTGCATATGAAAGAAAGGAAAACTTATAATATTTGTTAAGATATAGCAATGCAGTATATTCTTTTATTTATGAAACTAGCTAAAATATGATTTTATGATATTAAATAAATGGTGGTACTACTGTGTGAAATGGATATTTAGTATAAAATACAGAAACATTTTTTTTTAATTTGAACAAACTAAAATTATTTAATGGAAACATATCTTATATTGATATACATAAGTTTACACCTATTTCATAAATAAACAGACAAGCAGTCATGTGAGAAAATGAGAGTATACGCATTGTATAATTGTAGTCATATTTTTTCATCAATCCACTAAGCCATACCATCATAAATACCATAAATTCTTACTAGTCTGTTGTAAGATATGCAATGCAAGATCTTATGATTGGTATGGTGACAAGGAAATGGATGCATGCACAGAAGACAAGAGAGCTAATTCAAGCTTTAGGAATTACTTCATCCAAAGATTTAAGATGAAGTAAAATGAAAAAGAAGGTGATATATGAAGAGATGCCTGATATGACCTGAGATGTACACCAAACAGTAAAGGTACTCATGTTCAAGACATAAGGAATAAATATAATTAGTAGACAGACCGGCTGCTGCTCAATCATGCTGAATAGCCGTAATTGAAATATTGAACATCATGCCATTGAAGAAACTTGTCTTTGGAACTTTTCTTAATGCCTAACGTACTTGTATCTCTAAAAATACACCCACTGCTGGTTACACTATTTACACTTCGAAACATTTTATTATTTCTTTTTTAAATGGGAAATCACACAAAGAGAAACACCAAAACATCATCAGTTTCAGTCTCAGGTCAGTGCGAAAACGATATATTTACAAAATGCTTTCTTTGCGAAGGTCATTGATTAAGGTAGCTTGCTAATCAATGTGCGAAGGTAAGCTAGAAAGCATGTACATATTTCACAAATTCTTAAGCACCTAATCCAGTCCAATATTTTAGCTTTAATTTTGTTTAATTATTAAAGTTACTGGTTTAATCTCTTTTTTAGATAAAACCAAAAAAAAAATCTAATGAGAGAAAACGGGTTGAAATCTCTGGATAACTTATACACATAAACGTCATACACTATGTCATCATTTGACAAAGACGCCGACAACCTTCTCCAGACACTAGACAAAGAATGGAATCAAAACGTAAAGAATGATGAACTGGTGCTCGCCTTCACCCTTGGAGCAAATTGTGGACAAGGTATACCTCCTTCCCTACCTCAACTTTTGGAGGTAACTCCATCATCCGAAAATACTGGAGGAAACAGCTTTCCTGATCCAAAACCATGTTTGTATCCCAGGTAGACACAGACAACGAATTACGAACATTTTACGTGCGGGAAAGAACCCCAGGATTTTTGTGGGAAATGGCAGACTTTCCCAAACATACTTAGCTCCTGGGATATGGAAACCAAACTCACCTAAAACGCTTGGGAAAATGTGCAATTTTGACCCATATTTGAGTTCATTTTCGACTGTTTCATTTGTGCGTTTTCGATTCTGATTTAGTGTGTTTTCGATGCATTATGTGTACATATTTACTCCGTTCCACGAACCAATCCCGTATGAAATATGAACATTTATCGAAATATTTATGTCTAATTTATGTGCTAAATACATAGTACAAATTATCATTTTTTGTTCAACATTAATTACTGTAGCACAAGTTTATTAACATAATCATTTCATATACAGCTGATGGCAAATAAAATGAGTCTCATTATATTTAAGTAATAAACACTTGTCATCTACATCATCTAAATTAACTACAATTTTTTCAACACATTTTTTCACTTTAAAAACCGATAACAAATGACTGGGGACAGGATACCATTCCACATTTTCTTTTTTCAAAACGCAACACAACAATCTATTCTCATCGTCAAAATTTTCTAGAAGTAAAATTCTATTCAACTTATCAACAAAACAGTTATTCCCTAAAGTGGTCGTTAAAACAAAGTTTTTGTGAATAACTTTGTCCCGTTTTCTATGTACAACTGACAAATGATTATCTACACTTTTAATCTCATTATTGGCGTTTTCTTCAAATATTCGACAAACGACTTGCTCAATTTGCAAATGTTGTCCTCTTATGTACCTCTTCAATTTTTGCATAAAATTTTCGAAGGGAAAAGCACTTACACGATCTAAGTTCCCGTAAGATAAGCCATCATCTGCCAGATGCAACAGATTGTGTACATTATACACAACAAACTGCCTGCCATATTGCTCACTACCTTTTCGCACAAATTTTTCTAATAAAAATTTGGCTAGCGAATTGAATTCATTTTCACACGATTTTTCAGATAACAAAATTTTCATGGAACAATGAAGATACATGAAATGAATAAACAACTGGTCAGGCAGTATACCTTTTAAGGAACATGGTCCGGTATACAGTAAAAATTGGCGTAGTTCAGTTGCTTTATATCTGTTGACATCATTTAAAGAACGAGGTTTTCTTGAGAACTCACGGGGAAAAAATGGGACATAACTTTCTAGGATCGTACTAATATTCTTGACTAACCTACTTGGTAATCTAACTTTAAGTGGGCCCGATAGCCAGAGTAGCAACAGTTTCTTCATCACTCCTAGACAAACAAGGTGCATATAGTCAAGGATAAAATCATTGACCATATCAATCTTTAAATCAAGTAACGGTGACGCTAAATTTCGTTGGTGATGATCAGGATCCCTCTTGATAGGGTGACTAAGTCCGTCAGTGAAAAACTGCGCCCCTGAGATAAGCCGATATCCTTATCCCTTAGAACAATACTTTTGAATAAAATGTGATAAAAAGGGTAAAAAATTAACCAAGTGAAAATCTCCGCCCACCATAAAAAAGTATATAATATTTAAGGTAACATTAAACATAGCTGCAATATATTGAATCAAATTTTATTGATTTTCGTGACTTTGTACGGTTAACCATATCATAATAAATTTTTTCACTTAGTTCATTTTTTATCCTTTTTATCACATTTTATTCAAAAGTATTGTTCTTAGGGATAAGGATATCGGCTTATCTCAGGGGCGCAGTTTTTCACTGACGGACTTTGTCATATCACCTCCCTCTTTGAGCGAAACGACGCATCTGTTCTGTATCGAGATGCTGTTGTAGAATAAACCATGCGGTTTAAAAAATATTCACCCTCATCTTCACAACGTTCACACGCGTGATACGCATTGTGTCCTTTGACACACTTAACGAAACTACGCGCTGGAGCATCAGCAATAACTGAACTTATACTAATTGTATATTTAATTGAACCGTATTCTATTCCTGTCATTAACAGATCATTAAGCTCAGAGATGAGTGGCTGTAAAAATTCAACTATTGATTTTGGCTTGGTCTCACCAGAATAAAGAGCAACCAAAAATGGACCATGGTTCCTTGCTTGATCAACTAATAATAAAATAGGCCACATAGATAGGTTTGTACTTTTACAAATTGGTACGCCATCAGTAGATAGGGAAAGGGATAAGTTATGATCTATTTTTTGTTGTTTAGGAAATTTAAAGTTGTCGATTAGATTGTTTTGAATTAATTTTTCTAAGTGGAACTTGACACCGAAATAAAAATATTTGCCACCAGAAATATGACAAATATTTAATTTTCTAGGTGTTTGTAATAGTGTCTTTGAACAAAGTGGAACCTTTTCAACAATATGGTTTTGTAAAAGCTTTAACAATTCTGTTAGGGCGTTATGAGGAATATTATATCTAATTGCCCACCTAGTCAATTTCTGCTTAAGTTCTGGGGAGTCTTCACTGCCAATGCTACTACATTTTGCTTCTGAAATATTGTGCGGCCTATGGTCTAAATCTATTTCTAAGTCTAAGTTACTGTTTAAATAATTAACTAATTTAGTCTGACTGTCCACTTTAGTTGAAACATTGATGACATTAATTATATCACTGCTGGAACTTGATGTATCAGTTGATCCAGGTTGCTCGTTGATTGATAGAAGAAGTCCATTTACTTCGTTCCGAATCCGTCTTCGTTTGCTCCTGTACGATGACATGCTGCCTTTTCTTTACGAGCAGTTCGACCACCATCCAAATCTCTAGTATTTTGGAACCAACGTTTAATAATATCTTCAATTTCGAAATCCGTCACAGCTGATTTCCCTTGATTAGCTCTAGTTGAGTCTATAATCCAAAAAGAGAATTATTATGTTTTAAATGTAATAAAATTAATTTTAATGACTTTCCAATTAATTGTTTCGCACCTGAAACTACACCTTTCAATAATAGACCACGAAACTCGATTTTTTGATTAGCTCCTATAAAGTTGATTTGTTTAGACAAAGCAGGAGACAACAAGGCAGATAGTATCTTCCGAACTATTTTTCCTACGTCTGTTCCACCGAATGACGAGCAGTAGTCAACCTTAAATACAATTTTTTTAAAATTAAGTTCTTATTGCATGATTAAATTGATGTTTTGTCAGTTATTATGGTTCGATAGTGATCATATGTTCACTTACAAAGTGCTTTCTGTTTTCGTCTGATTTAATCCATTCTTCTAAAGATTGAAGTTCGTCAGATCTTTTTAGGGGGAATTGAAATGGTATCTCCTGTAACAGCCGTCGTTGTCCCTGAGTTTCCTTTGATTTTGTTCGCACAAGTAACTCTTTGATGTCAGCTTTAATTTCGGAAATAGCCGTGACGACGGTTTTCTCCAGTACTGTATAAAATACAAATGTTGAAGGTTAATGTGTGGGATTTTAAATAATATTTTACATTACCTTCTTGTCTTCTTTCCAAAATTGTTAGCCGTTCCACAATGCCTCTGATTCCGGAAGAAATGTCTGTATCTTCTTTGATTTCGGGTACAAGGGATCCAGTGTTTCCGATCTCTGTGGAAGAGGTTGTCGCACTATAATCGTTTTTCAGATCTAGAAAAAGAGAAGTCATGCGGTGTAAAAAAACTTCTCCCAAAAACATTTGTTACAGAATAATTAATGAGATAATTTTAAGAAATTACTTTCTAATCTTTTCATCAACTCGTCATCACTATCACTGGGTAACGGTTCGTATGTTGAAAGTACGTCTGAATCCGAACTAGAATTGACTTCACTGTGGGTGACAGGCACAAGATGAGGACCTAGAATCTTCTTAGGCTTGTCCTTGGTAGTAAGTCTTCTAGATTCGCGGTTTCGCAACCTTCCCTTCGGAGTCTCATTGTCTGTCGTTTGAGGATTTCGGTTGTCCTCTACTCGTTTTAAATGACGGCGACCAATGGAATAGTTTGCTGAAAAACAAATTCAATATGCATCATTCTTTTGGTTAGAAAATATTAAATGTATTTATATCTGATTCAATGTAAATAAATAAATTTATATAAATAATGTTTTTGTGACACTCACCAATGTTCTCTTCAATAATTCCAATCGCTACTTTTGACCAGGTAGATTTAGGCTGCGTTTTATTTTTGATTGCACTTCCTGCTGGACACGGTGGCCAAAAGCAATGGGTTTTATCTTGTGTAAGCCAGTTAGATGGTATTAATGAAATGGTATCATCTTCTTCAATGAATGACACTATGCTGTAATCAAACTTTTGATTTTTGATAGCCATTGCGAAGATTAATTTGTACAGTACACTACAAAAATTATTATATTATTTTTTGAAAAAATCAGCCGCACTATCATTTTGCAATGCTTTTCTATGTATAGCATGTAGACCACAACATTACATATTGGTCAAGTGTGAGCGGCATGTGCGGAGTAATTTTGGGGCATTGCGATCCATTTGATATGCATGCCTTCGTCAAAACGGAAATGCTCACATTTTCCCAAACATATTATGGACAAAAACATAACTGTTCATCTAATTACTATTTTTCCCGTACGTTTGAGGTGCATTTTTTCCAAAGGAATTTCTGGCGTTTCCCGTCCTTGGGAAGCCGGGAAACCTTATACATTAAGTGTTCCCATTATGTTTGGGAAGTCTACAATTTTCCCTTTCCCATTCATTTCCCTTGGTTCCCAGAGCAAAAAGATTAAATATATGCTTCCGTGTCTACCTGGGATCTAGACTGTTCAGGAATAAAATTCGGGGTCTCAACCTCAACTGATTCCACATTTACTTCTGTAGTCATTCTCAACAGATACCTAGAAAAAGTGAAATTTGTCAAGGTGCTTATCTTTATTCCCTACAATAAATTGACCCAAGGTGAACCAGACGCCAATAACAGTTGGTCGTCAACAATATTTTCGTGTCCAGCCATACATCTTCTTCATGAATTGTCTCAAACTCTGAAATTAGTAAGCTTTGGGTTGATTGTAGTTCAGACTGTGGAAAGTGAACAGAAGGGAAACAACTTTGAACAGCTCGTAACTAACCAGCGTAATCTCATTTTGAATAACCGTTCTGTGGAAGACCTTTGTCCACAACGACAACTTCATTTGAATCTCCTTCAACTAATCGTAAATAAAGACGTAGAGTTCCTTATCCTCCCACTACAAAACTACCGTTGGGATGGAACGGTAAAGAACCTGGTCGATTTAAAATCACCACCTGGATACAAAATCATTAAATTCCATCAAAAGTATGTACGCGTTACCAATGAGATTTCTGGAAAAGGTTTTCTTTCAATTTTGAAAAAAATCCATGACGGACATTATTTCACTGCCATTTCTTGTCGCTTACACAATCAGTTGATTTACAGGATTCGCCAACTCATCGCTTCCACTCTGAGTAGTGTACTGGAACAGTATTCTTTCGAAGCAACCTGTCTTCCGCAACAGCAGTCCTACGCACTTGAATTAGTTGAGAGATTAAGCAATGCAATTGAATTCTCTATTTCTTCCGACTCATTTGAAGTATTCATGGAACTGATAATCTTATTGGATTACCCACTGGACATCCAACTCCATGAAAAGCTTTTAACGCATTTTATGCAACTTAAATCCATCACGGAAATCTCGAAAGTTTTGGATATTGACATTGAGCAGCAAAAATGTCAACTTAATTTGAAGAAGGAATGTAAAATATTTAGTGAGAAAGTGAAACAGGAAGTGTTTCCAACATTGACTGCTGACCTTCTAAAGGAAAGGAAGGAAAGCCGTGTCATTCTTTGATGTGCTTACCAAGCCATTTCTCAAAGTATGATTGACTTTTTTCGCACAAAGTTCTTTCCGGAAAATTTATCCCTTGAGAAATCAAGGGATAAGGCAATTAAAATGCTTTGTGAGGATGAAAAACTGCTGGAATTTGTGGAACTAATAATGCTAGTAGAACCAGAGACAAGTGTATTTGTTCAGGTGGCTGCGTACGAAAACTTATGTAACTCGCCTGGATATGAATTCACTTTGACTGATTTTCTGCAAGATGCTGACCACTTAAAAGCGTTGGAGAATCAATACAAGTCAGCGGAACGAGCATTACAACTAGTGGAGCATCAAAATACTTCATGTGGAAATCGTTCCGGGTCCAATATTTTCAAAAAATTAAGAGACAGAGTGAATGTTGTCAAAAGTAACATGATAACATGCAGTGAGGTAGTTAAAGAGATCGAAAAAGAACTGGACTCCTTTTTTAATCAATTTATCGTCACATTTGAAGAAGAGCAAATTTGCAGGGGCTTAGACATGGAAAGTTTACCCGAAAGACCAAACAAAATAAATTCTCTAATGGACAGTTTGGAAGAACGACAAAACGGGAATAATTTCTTGACAGCTGGAGAACTTATTACGGAGTTGGAATGCATTTCCGAATTGTTTCTTGATCAGAGTTTGTGTTCAGAACATAAAGCTGGAATAGAAAAGGGACTTGGGAAACTTGAGGCATTTTTGGAGTCAATTCATCAGGAAAATGTGAGGGCTGATATTTATAAAGATTTATTTACTACAAGCGTACAGACAATCCTGCTGGAAAGATTGAATGGATTAGAAAAGTTGATGACTGCTCTAGTTGACATGAAAGAAAGCCTTTCTTCCTACAACTCCCAGTCTAACCAACAATCATTTTTAGACCATGCGTCACAAATTCATTGTCGTCTTCTCAATTTACTATGTGAGAATTTACCTAACGGTCTCGGCTGCATTGACATGAAACAAAACACTATCAAACCGAATACCCCCTTGACCTACTTATCCCTCAACAAGGAAATAGTCAAATTTTTACATCCTCGGAATACTAAAGTTGAACTGATTTCCAACAAAGTTGTTCAGATTACAGGAAATTTCGTCAAATTCAATGACTTTGTTTGCAATGAGGTAGCCATACACAACAGAGACTTGAAGGAGATTCATGTTTTTGCCACGCAACGAATTTTTGTGAACGAGGATTTCTGCGATGGACTTGGAAGAGAGCTGGAAATCACATTGATTTCGCCAAGCATAGAAATCATTGGAGAAAGAGTACTCAGTTTAAATGGGAAGCCGGGCACAAAGCCTTCCTGGAGTTTGGCAAACGCTGGATTACAATTTGGTCAAGATGGTAAGAATGGGTTACCAGGGAAAGCTGGAGGTAACGGAGGTCACCTTTATTTAGTTTGTGAACAACTTATCAATGCAGCGTTACTCACATTGGACGTGCGAGGTGGAAACGGAGGTGATGGTCAAGATGGTGGGAATGGCTGTTGTGGGGCTCCAGGAAGAAGTGCTCAAGCAATTGATTTGAGCGATCAGCAAAATGAGAAGGAGGGGGAACCAGGGTCACCCGGAGGAAATGGAGGCGACGGTGGGATGGGTGGGGATCCAGGTCATGGAGGTTCGGTTGAGGTTATTGTACTTAAAAAACAGGATGGCTGCGTGAAAACTTTGTCAAAAGATGGAGAACGTGGAAATGATGGGAGAGGAGGTGTGGGAGGAATGGGGGGCAGAAATGGAGATGGGATTCAGAGGGTTAAGGGATGGACACGGTTTGATACAGGCGATAAACGAATGGTTTGTCATACACGTGCCCCTGATGGCAATCCGGGGCAAATTGGAGCTAACTCAACAAATCAGGTTTCCCCTCCACCAAAAAAATCTAGAGCGGATTCCCACGCAACTGTCATTTCAGAAGTACGGAAATTTTACATGAATCAAAGTAACAACTGGAGTTTGTCAGTGACGAGGGAATTTCTGGAGAAATTCGATTTAAGGTTGGAGTTTGAGCATGTGTCGGTCAAGTCGTTGGCAGAAGACTTGCTCAACTTGGAACTGACGTCAAGAAATGTTCATGATCCACAATCAATGATTGAAGAGCATGAAGCGTTTCAACATAGACTGTATCGATATGCTCATTTGCTATTGTCTGCAGAACAAGTTGAAGAAAACGAAGACATCAATCATGTTATCAAGCTACTTTATGCACAATCCGTCCGTAAAGTAGTTGTATTAAAGGAGTATCAAGAAGGGTATGGTGCAGCAGCAGGAGCACAAGTAATAAATCTTTTGGGCTACTTTGATATAATCAAAGAAACAATCCACAGACTAAAAGAATCAGACACGGAGATCAACAGGCGAGAAGCGTTGAAAACATATCATGGCCATTTGAAAGACAAATGTGAGGACACTATGAATTTCATCTCTCAGATTGTACTTCCGTCCATTGCTCAAGCCAAGAAAGACATTCAAGAGGAAATGAGCTGTTGTGCTGGAGAAGTGGAATTTTACAGAAAAATGGTGGATGAAGATTTAAAATGCAGATACAATGCGGCCGCAAAGATTCAGTTTTGGGATAAAATAAAAGTCATGTTTGATGTGTTGGAATTTGGGATTGGAGTTGCTAAATGGTTAAATGCATCACAGTTTGCGGGTAAAGCATTATTGGGTGCTGCTGGTAAAACATTGAGCAAACCTGAGGAGAAGAAAATTGCCAAAAAGGAAATAAAGCAGCCAAACATACAACTTCCGGATTGCCTCAATAATTTCCATGGAACGATGGAAGATAAAACGGCAAGAATGCGGAAGGAATGTGAACTAGTCAACAGCTTTCTTGAAGGGGATGGGGACAATCGTGTATTTGCAAAGATTACTCCTACATTAAAAGAATGGCAAGGTAGACTGACGCAATCTCAACTTTTACTTAATTTAATGAAAGGGGGGAAATTGGGTGTTGGTGAAAAATTGGAGGCACTCATTGCTGGCATGGAAAAGAACAAAACCGAGATTCTAAACTTTCTTCATGAAATGTTAGAAGGGAAATCAACAAACGACATTGAATTGTCATCGGAGTTGATTGAAAATATAAAGCATCTTTTGGTTGACATGGCGCTAGCAAACTGTGAGTCACCACCACCAAATTTTCCCACAAAAAAACAGTTGTCCTCTGGACCTCCCCTCAAGATCGCACAAAGTCAACTCCAAAGTGTTCAAAAGAAGTATGCCGCAATATTTGAAAATAGCGTGCCATTAATAAATGCAATTTTTGCAACTGTACAAGATAATCTCGGCACGAGTAAAAACTCTTCCTACGCATCTCAAAAACTTGAAAAATTGCGAATCCAAACATCACTCCGAAAACTGAAGGAAAATTTAGCCAGTTTCTTTAATGGACTGGAATCAAAGACAGGCCTCATTCAAGCAGTTCAACAGATGGAGGAAGGCTTGTCTGTACTAATTGACCTGCATGACATGATGGATAATTATGAAGAGTCTAAATTATTTTCTGAAGCGTTGGCAGGAATTAAACCAAAAAGCAAATGCGAAGAGTTTGCATATCTGCAAGAAACTGTAGACAAGATTGAATATCTCTTGAGAGCCAACACATTCATTCTGGATTATAATCGAGCTGTCCACGCATTCAAGCAATGGATATTCCCATTTGCAAATAAGTGCACTATTTATTCTTTAAATTTTGAGACGAACTCAACTGGCGACATTAAAAATCATTTGGAAAAGCTGGCAGACACCATTGATGGTCACTTCACTCACTTACGTCGTTACCGAAGTATGAACATGGATCTCGACGACGTAGTCTTCCGGGGAAAATTCTCCAGTAAATCTTCAGCATGCCCTCCGTTTTACATTTGGAAATGTGAGGAATGGAGTAACACGATAACAAGGCTTTTGAGAGGTGAGGAGGTAGAGGTCCGTGCGGATTTGATGAAAACAGAAGAGTTAATTAAAAGGAAAATGGGAGCTGTGAAATTTAAAACAATTCAGCTGAAAATCAGGCCCACAACTGGAATAATGTCGAGGGAGGAGGAGCTTAACGAACTTATGAACGATTTCAAGGTTACCATGGTGCACAGCGGGATATCTTACTACAAAGTATTTGACCAATGCTTTGTGATGCGTGGGAGTAAGAATGAATACAGCTATAGCTTTGATGGGGCAACTAAAAACAGCACTTATGAGAAAAGTGAAAGTCAAGGCGACTATCTCCTCAGCCCTTTCACAATTTGGAAGTTTCAACTAAATGAGATCATGCACGGAGCAGGGGGATTCGAGAGACTGAATAAGTTTGAGGGGCAGGTGGATTTGGAGTTGTGGGGGGATGGCTTGTATTTGGATGAGGGCAAAGCAAAGGAAAAGATGTTGGGCGAAAAATACCTGAAAGATTTACATCTTCATTATGAACTTGTTAAAGGCTGAGTATTCGGATATGATTTAGTAAATAAGAGGTGCCTTACGCTTTCTTTCAAAATATACATTTAAACGTATGCTAGTTAATAAAAATTAAATGCTACATTCGAGTGCTTTATGTGTTGAAAAAAGTTATTTAAAATAAAACTCAAACGTAATAAAAATAAAATACTTCATTACCCTGTTAATAGATATGCTACATGTTTCCTTTTCTTTCAAAATATAGACACGCACCAAAAATATTTGAAGTTTTAAAAATGCATGCCAAGATTGTCAAGTTTTTCCTTAAGTTAATTATACTGCATGATAGTATACAATTATTTTAAAACGGAGAGACAAATATAATTACTTTCTTAATTTCATGGGAGTTCATGATTACTGTGTTTATCGTTTACTACTAAACCTTTTCAGAATCGCTTTAAAAATGTTAAAAGAAAATCATGAAAGCATGACCCATGTCATGATGACGATAATGCACAAAAAACACTGCAGTTTTGCTGCAGTAAGTGGTATATAGCATAGCGTAAGTAAATCTGTAAAATCGGCATTGCGTGGTTATAGTTATTGCATTCATTTCATGGCATGTCATAATAAAATGGATAGAGCTCCAAAACACTAAAATGACATTCATGATTCCGTGCAAAGGTGCGGGGTTGCTTCGGCTCTTCATTCCTCTTCATTCTTTTTGCCCCAATTGGGGTAGTGTCTTCATTCGTC
>JAQFZH010002495.1:0-16369 GCA_034695485.1 Entomobrya nivalis | reverse complement strand
CTGATGCTGCTACTGCGGCTGGTCGATACCCACGGGAAGTAGTGAAAGCTTTAGACGATGATGGCAAAACTCCCTGGAGCGACGTGATGATGGTACCGGCTACCACTTCATCCCCACCGACACCACCATGGTTAAATATGGAAGGTGATGGACCGGAAGCAGATAAAGACAATTTATTACGGAATATTCATCGATTACTGGATCGAAATCATGACAATGTCTTGGAGTACATCGAGCTATACAAAGTAAGTTAGGTGTTAAGCCATGCTGTTATAAAAAATACATTTTGGTATAAAGCACAAAGGAGAAAGTGCAGCAATATAAACCCAATAACCCGTCAAAGCAGTGGGACTTCTGTACAAGTAAAAAAACTACTTTCTTTGTTATTTCTGTTTTCTACACTTACGCTTTACTATATACAATAATACTGTAGGCTACGACGTGCTCAAGACAAAAGACTAGTATTTTTTTGCCTACCATTATCGTGATCCCGATCATGAAAAACAGTGATGCTTATGCTTACTGCTCACTAGTGTGAGCATTTCGAATACCCGACATACTACCTAACATGTTGTTTTAACTTCCGCTCAACGCAAACAATATAAAAAAGTACTGGAGAAAGTAGATCTAGTGGACTGCCTTTTTTCAACTTCTGTTTCATTTCCCTTGAAAGAGAATGATATTCACATAGTATCAAACAAAATGACATTGTAAAATACGTTCCCAGCAATTATACCTTCCTACTGCATAGTATTACCTATGATGTGTACAATATAAATTGATAGGATTATACGTATTGAATATCTTTGTAGGTGTATCCAAGAATAAATAGCGAAAAAATTGGCTGATAATGTGAAAGTGTACCCACGTATGACCAGGATAACTGGAAAGTATTAGCTGTCTTCACGTCTCTCCAGCAAGAAAAATACACAGAAATAAAAGTCAACTATTGTGAGCCTGGCTTTAACAAGTTCATTCCTCTCTTTTTCCATGCAAAGAGATGCAAAAATAGAGTGCTAATAGTGACAGTTACGGTTATTACATTTGAATCGAGCGGCAATGTTATCGGGTAAAATATTTGTAGAGCTTGTCGCAATTGCAATGTGACGGAGGAGGTGCAATGATTCCATCGTTTTTTTAGTCTCAGATTTTATATTACTCCGTTGAGAGGGGTGAAATAATATAACACAAATGCGTGTCGGTGGAAAAAGTAGTACAAGCGATCCGAATAATACAACACTGTCCAAAGTCCATAGTATGGACTCCATATATTTGTGTCGTTTAGTATGCCGTTATCCTTCTTGCTTACTCACCTTCCTACTATGTGAAATGTAATATGATGCGATAACATGAGAAAAGATGTTATAATAATTTTGCACACACATACAGGCTGAAGTGGAGGACACGATGGAGCTGTACAGTCCAGAGAAGACGGGCTGCCAGTTTAGGGATTTTCTCCTTTTTGATGACACGGACCATGATGGCCAACTTCATGTCAACGAATTCTTTTCGAGCTTTAGCCATTTTTATGGTAATCCGGTGTATTTATATAAAGTGAATTGAAACCAGGCCACGTACGCCCTCAATTTATCACTGCTTTGGGGGTTTTACTCCCGGTTTTTATGCTTTTTATCCAGACATCACCATGATCTCGTTAGACAAAGCGTTGGAAACGAAGCAGACACGGGCAGTGGAGGGTGATACTGTGGTACTCCGATGTGATATTACAGGAAGTCCACCACCATACATTCAATGGAAAAGATATGGGACGGGGCTGTCTCAGATGGCTAACTCTGGAATGAAGAGTAATACTGATGGAACCCTTTCATTGACAAATGTTCATATGATTCACGCCGGGCATTACTCCTGTGAGTCCCCGAGGAATCCTGAGGTTGTGCAAACTCATATTGTTGAAGTTGAAAGTAAGCAGCCTAAATTCCCGATTTTATTATTACAATATTTTCATGAATGCGCCGTATGAAGATACGATACGATGTTCAAAAGACTTCAACGATCGAGATAGCAATAACGAAGAATTACTTCAAAATCTTGAGTAGTCAAAGCATTGGATTTAATCCATCCATGAAATCTTTGGTATTCTTTGTCAGAAATCACGCTTCATAAACTTATGATGATCTTTTATTATGACTTTGTACATAATGTAGCGCAACCCTATGTTGTGATCAGCCCGAAGGCTAGTTGGAAACGTCCGGGTGAAGAGTTGCTTCTCATCTGTCGCATAGTTCTTCCAATCACAGACTCTCCAGTAGAAAAGGAAATTGCAACTGGTCACCCAACTGGTATGGTTAGTGGATCAGTCAACTGGGTCTGGTTATTCAACGGAGTGCCATTGAGAGAGCTGCCAAAATCAGATAACAATAACAATAAATACATTTTTGAAAACTCTACATCCGACGACACAGTGGGAATCAGTCGGCTTCGGCTCCAGGAGATATATTTCCAAGACATGGGATCCTACTCTTGTCAAGCAGAGAATGCTGCTGGGACGGGAAGCGCTACCGCTTCACTTGTCGTTATTGATCCAAACTCTAAACCAGGTTGGTTTTCTTAATAATATTAACGAAAATATTTTCCAAAAAAAACGAACGCCTTATGAAATATGATATTTTATCTCGTAAAATAAACACTTTTGTGTGCACACAAACAACCCAGGTAAACTCAATAAGACCAACCACACCATATGCAGTAGTACATTAAATTATCAACACATCAAAAGAAGGGTAATATATTGCATAATAATGTCAGAATGTGGGTGGCTTTTGTTTGCTTTCTCGGTTCTTGCGTTTGCTCTACGTAACAAACATCACAACCACACAACCAAACCGTTATTTCAACAACTCAAAACTCATCACATATCGTACAACCTATGATATTACCAACAACAGAGGTTCAAGCTTTGCACAACACGAATACCAAGCAACTTCTCGTATTTCATAGAAGCGGACTTGCCTCTTACAGCGCTGAAAATTGTGGCTGGCTGTGGGAAATATTTGGTGATGATGTTCTTCAATCCTTAACGAAGAAGGGCAAGGATGTGGTATGTGAGACATTTTTATATGATTACATGCGTGCATGACAAGCTTTACGACATTATATATCAAACTGCCTCGATTAATTCTCCCATTTGTAGTACATTTGTGCTCTACCCCCCGCAGCGTATCAATAATGTCTTGGCAAAGTCTCAGTTTGTTCTAATTATCCTCATTAATAATAATAATAAAATCGTGCTCATACAAAATCCCTTTTCTCCTGCAGTATGATGATATATTTGGCAATGTTATGACATATTATGAACCGCAGACTGTAATATTAGATTTAGTGCGTTAGTGAAATGCAATTATAGAATTCTCTTTATCTTGGGCTTTCTTTTTAGGCACGAGACGTTTGCGATCAATTTCATAGTGTGTGTGATTGGGGCAATGCGGTTCAGGTTTCCCCAAATTATGTGTACGCTGCACAGCCAGCTCAAGGCAGCATTCTGCTGATAGATGTTGGTGCAGTACAGTCAGTTGGCAATGCAGTTGGAATTATTGAAACGTGTGTCGATATAAAAAGATTGGAGTATGTCCCCTACACTGACCAACTCTGGATTAGATGTGGACGGGATCAAGATAAGGGGAAAAGGGTTCTTTTCAACGTGGTTGAAAATGCCAGCAAAGGAGATCATCACAAGGCCATTCAATTTCCGCTCGAGCAACATCAACAACAGGAGGACGCTCGGAGTGGTTCTAGTGAAGGTCCCGTCAGGATTACCGAAATATATCTTCCGTCTCATCAAGATGGAAAGCGAGGAAAGAAAGACTGTCAGTTCGCATTCGTATCCGTTTCAGATGAACAGTCACTGCGAACGATAGACTTGAAAACATTTACATATCACAAGAATAGTTATCTCAACCTGACCAAATTTTCATGCATCCCTCATCAAATCCACTTTTCTCTTTCATGTAAGTTACTACCAACTATCACAGCGCAGTGAGTAGTGTATATAGCATGTGTAGTGTAACAGAATAGAATGGGAATGCAGCAAATAAAATGCGAGCAGAAGGAGTGAAAGAAAAACGAGAAAAATAACATATGTCGGAGTAGAATTTATTAGTTTTCTCTTAAATTAAAATAGTTTCTCGTTTTATTTTAACCTCACTTTTCTCTCTCGTTTCATGTATATATGTGTATTTGTTGGTTGTTTGGACACAGGTACCATTAGTATTATTAACTGTTTGGATCCTCAAAGGAAAACTCCAAATGGTCAACTCGTAGTTGATACACTAACCAATAGTGTTCGCTATAAAACGTCGGAAATCAGTGGGAATAGTATTGTTTCCTCAGACAATCGCATTCTCCTCACAGAAAAACATGAGGGGAACAATACTCATTTGTTTGTACAGCGAATAGGAGGTACGTAAACAATGTAGCTCATCTGATTAAAAATGTTTATTTTTTGCCATGATAGTAGATATGAAATGCTTACCCAATAATAGTAAAAGGTGGTTTACAAAGTAGACCCTTTTTACTGGGAAACCTTTTCATTCATGCATACATAACATAACATATTCGTGATAATATGCAAACTATATACTTACTGATATTTGTTGTTTCGTTTACTTTTCATTATGCACAGTATACGAAATTAACCTGCTTTCGCATTTCCTTCTCTCGAATCATTACACAAATATTCGGGTTGTGCATTCAACGATAACTGGAGCGTATGCCAGCGTAGCCAAACTACCTTCGGGAAAGGAAATTGTAATAAGTTTGCAAACAGGTAAATTATTATATTATTTCTGTCATTTAAACATGTGTGTTGATGTCCACTCCAAATAATGATACCCCTAAGTTCCTTTGTAAACACGATGCAGTCCAAATATTGTTTTGTGATATTGGTAAAATACGAATGATATATGTACATAGTAGGCTATACTACAATTTATTTTGATTTCGGTTTATCCTACTTTCACTTTTCCTTAAACCTTCTGGGGAAAGGGATACAATCCAAAAAAATGCTATGCCTTGTTGAGAACAAGTAGATTTGCTATGAACGACATCTTACAACTTTCTCCATACTATTTTAGAACCATGTAGCACCTCTACTTTCACCGAATTCCTACAAGACGACACTAGTGTCGCTTGCTATGCGGAATATTATCCTTATCATCTGATCCTTTTTTTAACAACTAATTTAATTATGTATTATTACAGGTGAAGTACAGACCTTCGATGATCTGTTTAACATGGTGCCTCACAACAGCAGAGCGTCTGCCTTGTATCCAGTGGACAGCGCGTTTCCTTTAAAGACGGATAAGAGCGTAATTGTGATGGATGCTGAGACATTAAGACCACGATGTAAATTCTATGAGGAAATTCCAGAATTGCAGAATTTCTTAATAGTACAATCATAAAATGATATTTAAAAAATATGAAATGACTTTACTATGTACGATTGATTTATTGTGTACACTGGAAACATATCCAAGAGAAAATTTATTAAATTTACTACTAATACGAAAACATTTCATTTTATACTTCATTTCTTTGATAAATCAGCGTGCATTGAATATTACATGAACTCTGATGACAATTTATGATTATGACCTATTAGTTGGGAGTTATGCTTTATTAGGAATCCTCATAATACGGTTAACTAATATGCCAACGAAATAAATTAAATATACGCACATTAAAGAGATTTACCAACTTAACTAACTAAAAGTAGAACTGATTTTTCAGTTCATCGAGTTCTTTGACAAAACAGCATTTAGAACCAAATCAAATAGCATGCATTCAAAATTATAGCCTACTACCCTTTTTCATAACAATATTGAATATAATATGTTTAAATCATAATGACGAATAGCAGAAAAACAAGAATGCCAGATATTTATGAAACGATTGCATAAAGAGATTAAAGCGGTATGTGGAGCTATATATTATCCCCAAATTGATATACATTACATTGCGTTGAAGCTGTCATCATATTTCCGGACCTTAACATGATTTATGTAATCAATAAATAGTCAGAAATGAATCAAAATTGTGACATTATAAAATTTTATTGGAATCATCTAAAACAAAACAAATATTTCTTATCTTACTAAATCCTTTCTCGTCAACAAAAGTTGTAAGCATGATAGTCTTGAACATTCAAAAGATTAAATTAAAGATCAAGTCAAACCAAATTTGAGATACAAGTTGAATGGACTATTGATAAAAATACCAAACATACAATGACTTCATATTGGTCAAAATATGAATTAATTTGCATTTATAACCAAATTCTGGCCAAATGGATTACTGGACATTATTTAGCTCATATCACTATATTCAGAAATAATTTTTTCTTACATTGAAGGGCTATTATTATATTCTATATAGTGTCTTACGTTACTGCACTTTAGTAATAAGTAATAATACAACAATTCTCATTTAGCAGATGCATTTTTTTACTTTTAAAATTTACCTTATTTAATGTATAGTGTAGTGATCATAATTTCCTATTTTTTATTATTGTATTTTTATATTTCTTACGAGCTACATTTTCGATCCGTGACATGTTTTACAAGGATTGATTATAAATGTGATACAATAGTTGGAATGATATAATGAGTATAGTGCAAATTAATTTATTATATATATGCGCATTTGTGGTGATCCGTGTGACAAAAGAGTGTATTATTGTGTACAGAATTAATCAATTTTTTTATAATTAAGTAAATATATCATAATTTTATACTCACTCAGCCATTTAATAAATGTGTACAAATGTGTGTAGATATTGATAAATATTACTATAATACATTATAATACATTGTACATAGATTGGCTAAAATAAATCTATTTGCTGATCTGTGTGTAAATTATATAATATATAGCTTTTAAATTACTGGTTATCTTTTACATCAAAGTAAGTGTTATTTGGTACACCCTTTCGTAATATTTATGCTTTTACTATTGCACATACCATAAATATATTGTTTGTATATGTTTTTACTCTTTGAGATATAAGGATGATAAAACAAGTTTTGTTGGTTAACATTATTACAATTACAACCAAAGGATACTATGAGGTCCATGGAGTCCTCCAATCTGACAATTTACCGTCCGGGTCTGACCATTTATTACAAAAATAGCGTCAGTAGACGGAGTGGCGATGTACTTACTGAATAGGCCTTGTGATGATATGGGTCGCTGAGGGCTTTTCCACTGCCCATGAACTAGAACTGTACCGACGCCCGATACCATCTCAACTTTCCCTGTTAACAAGAAGAAAACGAAAGATTAGCCAAGCTCGAGCTACACTCACTTGACGCTGTCGTGTTAATGACACTAGAGAAATCCAATAAACGGCTATTTTTCACAGACCTGATTCTAAATCTACGAAAAGAACATCGTCTTTGTCCACAGAGCTTGCAAACAAATCATACGTATGGGAACGCTGCGATGGAAAGAACGTTACATCACTCACATTCAGTGAGGTTTTTACATCAAACGCAAACTCCAGCCCATTTTCTGAAAAATAAAATACACAAAAGCGTATATTTTTAAAAGCTCTATTCATTTTATTTTTTAACTCGCAGTAGTCTTGTCCAGCAATCCAACATCACGCCATTATCGAACGTATAACCCTTACCTCGAACATATAACAGAAGTAACGTCGTTCCATCCGAGCCATGTGATACTGTTACCAATTTGCGACTGTCAGGGCTGAGATACGGTCTCCCAAAACGGTCTCCTTTGTAATAAACAACGGAATCTGACAGAGCATCCATTACAAGCTGTCCTGTTGGCCGATTTGTGACGGGCTCGAAACATTCCACAATGACCATTCCATCTACATACATACGAAAGTAAAATGTTTTTGGTATGTCAAATTAACTGTTTCGAATTAAGAGAATTTTAGCTAATGTATGTACTGTCGGATGCTCAAACTTTTATCCTTTTAAGGGTCAGTAATTACATACTTCAACGCAACGTTTTCCTCGTTTTTTGAATGTATGTATACGCACAATGCCGAAAGTTATAATCCAATTATTTCACGGGTCAGACTCTCCTATATAATTTCATTGCGTCTTTCAAATTTATCCTGCGATGATGATGAACAAATTCAAGCTATTTATTAATCATGACTAGGTCATTCGTTTGAAAGCTCTATGACCATGTAATGTATGAAGTAATAACTTTTCCATTAATTTAGTAACTAAATGCAATACATAGAGATAGTAAAATAAGTTTCTTCATGATGGCCAATGTTAGGTAAATATTTGTTTAAATACCTTCCAGTTTTACAGCATGGCTGCTGGAATGTATTCCAACAGTTTATTAATAGACTTTACGAGAAAATCGTTCTGAACAAATCATTTTTCTTCCATCAAAGGTCAGCAATTTTTACTTTCTAGACATGGCAGTGAGATGGCGCAGTGTTTACAAATTACAATTTGCTAATAATTGAATACCATTATCTCCCGTCTAGAGAACTTAAGCTCTGATTATTTGAAATACACTTTTAAAACCAATCAAATTAACATGAATAAACCTCCTACAATTCGAAAACATAGTACATCCCGTGAAATTTTTACATACAGACTGCATAGAAATAACTATAACGCAGTCAGTGTTCAATGGAACTTCGTAAAGATTGCATCATGTTCGTCGCAGTTGAAGTATCTTTAATTTATTTATTTTAATCTCAAAATGAAAATGAAATATTCCAACTATATTGCCAACAAATGGAGCTCATAACATGTATCTATGCACATTGCAATGTGAATTGGAATGTAAGGGCTAAAATAATACTGCATTTGTCGCAAGAGCCCATAAAATAGCAGATATTCCATTTCCACACAATATTCTGCATTATAGTCTCAAACATACTATACCCTTATCCTTATATATTACCCTTGCTGTTTCATAAAAGAAATGAAAAGGCAGTAAAACACATTAACGATTTGTCCAATTATGGCTAATCTCGTCATTATTGCAGAAAAAGCACAATAAAGGCATAAAGGACAGGCTAGCACTGACTGCAATGAAAGCGGACCACTTTCACTTTCCCTTTGTTTTTTATTTGTTCAGGAAAACAGATTGCACACAACTAGGACCTTCCTTTGTTGCCTGAAGTGTGGTTGCGCGTTATGGAATGGAGAAAAGTGAGATGAAAAAACATTACCAGAAATTTAAGTGGTTTGTTTTGAAGAAATGTCAGTGTATTTATATTGCAAAAGTAAAGTGTTGTGTACAAAGCATAAACAAAATAACACAAAGCTTTCCAAAGCAGGCTACTTCACATTAGCCAGCATTCAAGAGAGGAAACCGGAAACCAACTGGGAGTTAGAAAGAACAAGCCTACCAGGTAAAGAATAGTCATTTCGGAAATCTACTTTATGCACGGAGCACCACCTTTTCTTACCTTTATTTTTTATTGTTTTTTATTATGTGTTGTAGAGTGTAATAGAAAATGTGTAATGTATTATTATTACCAGTACAAGTACAAGTTATACTTACACAATGCTGAGAACTCGATATGTTGGGGAACACAATTGTACGGTGTGAGATCGACGGACTTGGTGTACCTCAAGGCAATCAAGTCCATCTTGTAGAGTCCTCTGCCATTTTTATGAGACACGTAGCCATACCGAAACTGCGAGCTCGACTTGAGATCAGGCGGTAGAAAGAGGGCCTCCACCAGGTCAAAATGACTGTCAATCGGCTCAGGATGTACAGTATGATGCTTTCGCTTCTCCTTCGCGTCGCGAATCACTTGAAGCGTCTTCTGAGAGTCATCATCTTCGGATCGCCAGCACTCAACCCAGACTTGATCTAAATGAGGAACGTAATGGAGTTCTACAGGATAGCGATCCGTTGGAACCACGTCGACAACTACCATTTGAGCGGTGGATATGACAAGGACCCGATCCATCTTGGGCTGAGATACATATACGTAAGTGGATGAAACATGGATAGCTCGACCCCACTCACAGATCACTCCATGGTCTCCACATACATGCTCCTGCTGTTAATAAAAATCAGTGGATGTGAGAGTTTGAAACACAGGCTACTTCCTTTTCTTCTTACTATCTTTCTACCTTTAAGCTTCAAACATTGCAAGCAATATAGATACATATACCATCCTATCATCATTTTATACCTACGCCATTCTCGGAATGAAACAAGAAATAATGCTCGTTCGTCAACTGACGTCTCATTGCGAAACGGAACAGTTCGTACAAATTGCTTGTTCATGCCCATCATCATCATATATACATGACGATGGATGCCCTTCTTCACACTTTCACTTAAGTGTTTCTCACTCATACACACAGACAAAAGGGCCGAATAAGCAAACTGCTACTAAGAATCCACGTAGACTAAAAAAAAGTTATGTGTGCCAACCTCTTTTTTTGAACAAAGAGCAACATTATAATGTACATGCATACTGTACTTACATATATGACAACTATTTCCTTTTTTCATCTGAATCAATAAAGAACGAGCAAATCACTGGGGAGGGTGAAAAAATGAAGGGAAAAATTGGTGCCGCTTTATTCTAGTCCTTTTTTTCTTCCTGAAAAAGTCTTTGTATTTGTCTGGTGTCATCGTGAAAAAAAAGAGTGAAAAGGATGGTAAATGCAGTGAGAAATGAGCAAGCAAAAGCAGAAAACACGTTGGCGTAATGTATACTGCAGAGAACTGCTTTCCTTTTATCATTAACAATACTGTTATTACCTGTGTCCCGGGAATTATATCTGTCGCTTGAATTTGATGCTGAAGTCTACAATTTGTTGGGTCATAAACGGAAATTCCTCGCTCGTGGAACACAAAGAACTGTGAATCGTTCGCTTGTACTGTTGGAAAAGAAAAGGAGAACTCATGAAACATTCATTATGCATGGTTGGGTCTTTCTTGTGATGAAAAAATCAGGGGTGCTAGCATGGTCGGTAGTAATAGTATCTTCAACAATTTAACTGACTTTTGACCTTTTTGTACCTCCGTAAAATCTGGAGTATGCTTGCCAGAAGTTATTTGTAACGTGAGAACTTCAACAAATAAAAATAAATCAAGTTTGAAGAGACATTATTTATCCTTGTTAATTTGGAATAGTTTGCTTCATCAAACTGTATATTTAAGCTGTGTATAATTTGCAAAGATAGGATTTTACGCAGTCATTGTCACAGTTCAAATATTCATCTCATCACAGCGCAATTAATTTTACAATAGAATTGAAAATAACAACTCAGCTTTTCCTTTTTGTTCATGTATTTTAAAAGTGAAATAAAAGGTCAAGGTATTGAAGTGAAATAAGTTCGCAGGCACAAATTGATAACAGCCGAAAGCTCTTTGCTGAATCTATTTTTAAAGTGGGGCATTATTTTTTCACGCTTGAGTTGCTTTATAAATTCTCTTTTTCGTTGTAAAAAGAGTAATGCAAAAAGGTTGCGAAATGAAGAATAATTTAGAAACAATGTGGAGAGCATCTGGTATTCTACCAGGAAATGTGAAGTGGAGTTTTGCTTAACAAGTATATATGTAGCTTTCCAAGACTCCCATAATACTTGCGATATTATATTCATGCCTATTATTTCTATACTTATATTCATGGCTTGTAGTTGCATTTGAATCACAGTTGTATGAAAAGTGGTCGGGGTCGGGATAGATTTACCAGAACACAAGAAATTTATACAAAATGTAAATAGAGACCCATATTTACATTAGCATTGGTTAACCGCCCCAAGTTTCGGAGTAGCAAAGTGAAAGTGAGAGAAAGCAAACAAGAACGGAAAGTCTGGCTTTGCCTCGTCTCACTTCCAAGAAAATATGGAGGTGGTTAGACCAAGTGCACCACCTAAATGTAATGTACAAGGAAAGCGATACACCCACCTGTAGACGGAGTCTGTTGATCAATAACCACAAGAGAGCTGATGTCTAATCTCTTTCCAGCGGAATTTTCCGCCTTGCACCTGTGTATTAAAGAAATTCAGATTAATGTTTCTTTGTTGTATTGTTTGCTAATATGACAGTATAACAGTATATAGTATTAATATAGTATAGTACATATATGCGCCAGTGTCTGAGAAGTAAATATCTTTAAGAGTAAGCCGTATTCCATCTCCAGTGACAGAATATTTGTTTGACATTTCCAACGGAAGTGGGTCGTCATTTTTCAGCCATTGAACAACTGGAAAAGGTTCCCCCATAACTCGACATTCCATTGTGACATCTTGACCTGGGCGCTCCCACACAATGTGTGGCATAACTTTAACATCTGGAAGAGCTATAAGCATAAAATTGAATTAGATTGGATGATCGCTGTCAAAATAGGGGATTCATATGGAAATATAGGACACCACGATGTCAACATCGTTTTTCCTGTAGTTCAGTTTTCATTCAACAGCGAAAATGTTTATGCAAATAATGTGGAGTTGTGACATCGACATAACTTGCCATTTTCAAGCTGAGCGAAAAGTTGACCCAAACGGCATGGATTTGAAGAAGAAAAAATGTTCTGATAAAATTATGCATTCAGTCTTGTTACGAAAGTTTCCACCAGTTTATGAATATGCGGTGCTTTTATTCACAAGTTATGGGATTGGGGAATTTTAACCATTTCGTTGAGCTTTCTTCCCATTTCACAAAGTTTCCCGTGAGAGGTCTCAAGATAAAAGGGATTTCTAAAGTTGGCATTTTACGAAATGGCAAGCACTCACTGGCTATGTGTAGACTTTTTTCAATAAGCACAGCATAAGACCCAAAAACTGTAAAATGATATGATTATATGATACTGTAAAAAAGTGTGAGTTTTCCACAACCCAAAATATAAAACGAAAGTTCTCTTCGTTCGGATAAGTAAATTTTTGATAAGTTTTAAGTTGAATAAAAATTCCCAGAGAAAATATTCGAGACATCTGGACCCAAAACATGAAAAATCCAATAAAACTAAATGGGTTGATGTGGTTTAATAAAGAAGAAAAACAATTTTATCCAACTTGCCAAAAAAAGTCTTCTAATATACAATTGTTCTACGTAAAGCAACTAGGATGGCTGGGTTCTGGTTGATGATAGTAGCAAAACGAGAATTTAACTTCATGTTGGAGTAATCATGAGCATAATAATAGACTATTTGATATTATGGGAGTGTCCCCAAAATCCATTAAGCAAAGCTCAATCCCAAATCCATTCCATATCTCCGTATTATTACTCATTGAATTTAATGTCATTTATTTAAGCACCGCTGACTCCACAGGCTTCATTTCACCAGATTTTGTAATGTTCAGCTCAAACCACGACACGGTACAGTACACAAAAATACACATCATCAAACAAAAAAACTAGAAGATGTACTTGGAAATCGGGCAACCATTTTCGATCAGAACGTTTTTCTGTTTCTATTATCAATTCCAATCTATATTGTTTGAGTCTATACATAGAACGCTATTGAATTTTTACGAGACTTACTCTGAACCGAGAGAATATGAGTTTGGACAACCTCCTGGTTCCGCTGAGCGTGACAACTGTAATTTCCGGCATGTAGTAGTTGAATTTTATTCAGATACAGTGTGCCATCTGAAAAAACACGCACTTGGTCCTCTTGATTCAGGCTTGACAAATCGACTCCGTATCTTCTCCAAACAATGGGCATTGGCGGACTTCCTGAGACATCACATTTAATCTCGACATTGTCACCCACTGTAGCTGAAACGTGGGTTATTTCCAACGCTTTGTCCAAGGAAATCACCGAAACGCCTAGATTAAGTAAAGGAATGCTAATAATAATAGTAAAATATTGAACGGGATATCGCTTTCATTTTCTCCACATCCCTCCATCTTTTTGTATTAGTAGAATTCTACTACATTTCATGTATAGAATGGCAAGTGTATAATATAACCTTTATAACATACAGATATCCTAACAAGAACTCGTATTGTTAGGATATACTGCTATGATAAAGTATGGTGTCACGTAATCATAAACCATATGAAATCAATAACATATCGGACTGGAGGGGGTTTCTTTGTTAAAAATACGGGACATGATCCTCGAGACATATCAGTATTATTTCATTTTATTTTTTCTGCTGTTACTATAATGGACGAAGGAAGAGCACCCCGTTGTGTGAATCACGAAAGATGACTGAATGTGATGGAGATAAACGGGAGAAAAGAAGAAAGCGATAAAAGAGAAAGTGATTGGAGAAAAACGTTTGTTCCTTTAGTCATAAGCATCTCTTTATAAGCTTATACGGGGAAAAACTTACTGTATAGTTTGTTGAAAGCCGTGTAGAACTCGTTGATATTGAGCTGGCCATTGTGATCAGAGTCATCGAATCGGAGGAGATCCACCATATTGCATCCCGATGCCAACTTGCCCATCATCCCTTCTTTATCAATCTGACCACAAAAATCCAAACAATTTATTAATTTGATTCCAATCCAATCTCTAATTAATGCGAACTTTGTTAAAGAAAAACTGGCAATGGATATATATGATGGGTGCCACAATGATATAATGGATAAATGGTGCAAGAAAGTTTCTCATGGGGTTCACTTTGCCGAACAGATTTTTCCAAAACCTCACCCGGAGAGACGAATTGAATGGATTTTTGGAATGAGGAGGATGGAAAAGAGGAAACAAACTAGCTCAAGGAAAAAGAATGAAGATCCTAATATCATCTGACAAAGAAAACATTCATCCGTTATTGTTATCAGGCAAAGATTTACTGCTGAAAGGTCTCAGCTGCAGATTGGAAGGCAAGTAAGTATAAAAAAGAAGTCCACCACAGGCACTGTTGTGGAACACAAACTATATAAACATAAAAGGGAGGAAAAGATAAGTTTTGAAAAGAGAATGGAAAAAGAAACCACAGGAAATAAGCGATCCTTTCATGTTGGTTTTCCAAAAAATACTTCACTTCCAAAAATCATTTCTCTTCATCTCTCCACGAAAAACCAGTTTCTATGCTCGCCTCTCTCTGAAACCCTCCTCTTCTCTTCTACAGGGTTACGTACACTCTTTGTTAAAGGGCTTACCCGGTGTAGCTCATCATATTCCAAAGCTCCGTTGTTATTCCGATCAAAGTGTGAGAACCTACAGAAAAATAAGGTTTAATGTTTAATATTGCAAGGCTACATACAATACATACATACAAAAAGGCTATATACATCCGTTATTACGTAGCTGAATATTTACGTAGTAATATTTAGTTATTATCATGTTTGTCCGTCTGTCTGTCCGTAAGCACGATAACTCAAGAACGCGTTGACGCGATTACGTTCATATTTGGCATGTGGGTAACTAAGATTAAGGGCAAGAATCCTATTGATTTTCAGCCCCTAGGTCAATCCAAATGTCAAAATTTCAACTTGGTCAACATACGCATTTGAGTAACGCAATCGAAAGCTCTCGTCAAGTATTTCATTAATCTTAGGTCGTAAGGGATCATGTTAATTAAATATTTAATTAAAAGAGTATCGTATCAACCATAACCAGTTTTGATTTTCCCTTTTTTATTTATACATTTCGATATTTGTTTTCATATAACACGCATTACATTTTTCAAATGTTTTGTACCTATTTGCTTAACTCGCGCACAAAATTACACCTTTTCAAATAAATTCATAAAAACCTTGCAGAATTATTTTTCAAGGGATCAGGTACATGCGTGCCAAAAATTAGGCATTTTTGTTTGAAGTGTCAAAACTTATAACACGTTTTTAGTCGCGCGATATGATAAATTAAATAATTTCAAATTTATTCATGACCACTACACCAATACGAGTTACGACGCCAAGTTTCAGGCTTCGAAACTGTTTAGTTCAAGTCATCATTAATTAAATGTTAATACTAAATGTTTTACTCATATTTAACCTTACATACTTTCAAATAAATTCAGGAAACTTTGTAGGATTAGTCTAAACAAGGTCATCAATTGGCATGCCAAAACTTGGGAATATTCATTCACAGGTTCGAAAGTTACTTTAATATTTTGGTCACCCGCTATGACAACTGAAGCGTTTTATACCAGAATAGTAACCAATAGACCAATCGGATTCTGTAGAAAAAATTCTGGGCTCTGCAACTGTTTAGTTTAATTCAAAATAATTAAATGTTAATACCAACTGTTTTAGTCATATTAAAATTTTAAATAAAACCTATGACAGATAACGCATGTAGACAATTAAAAAAGGCGCCGGCTGCGCCGGCAAATATTAAAAAAACACAAAACCACAAAAACAAAAAATTAAAACACCCATATCTCCAAAACTATCGACTTTTGGACCATAGTCATTTGACAAAGTTTAAACCCAATACTCTAATCTGTCGATTGGTACAATAAACTTTTTCCCCTATTTAAATAGCATG